>JAKSZT010017954.1:2505366-2557797 GCA_026826555.1 Tolypeutes matacus
CCTTCCTTCCTTCCTTCCTTCCTTCCTTCCTTCCTTCCTTCCTTCCTATTTTAAATTTTACTGGGAGGTCCCAGGGATCTAACCCAGGTCCCTCCATATGGGAGACGGACGTCCAACCATTTCAGCCACATCCGCCCCCCTGCTGTCTTCTTTAAGAGGTACTGGGAACTGAACCAGGGCCCTCCCATGTGATAGGCAAGAGCCCAATCACTTGAGGCACATCCACTTCCCCTCCATGCCTTTATAACAATCAAAATCTGTCACCTTGGCTTTCCTTTCTCTGGCTTCAATCTCCTTGGCCCATCTCCTGGCTGTCCATTTTGCATCCATCTCTGCTTTGTGCCAGGCTTGTTGGACATACTTTTGGCGGGCTCTCAGTAGGAACTTGAGGATGAGATCAGTGAGTTGCGTGCATTTGAAAGGTGGGGCCTGTCTCCCTACTTGAGTGAGAGGCCCATCAGCAGAAGCCCTTTCTGACCAACAACATCTACAGTTGCAACCAGCTTCCCACCATGAGGCCCAGCCTACACGAAGTGCCTGAATATCATAGTGGTGATGTTTGGTGGGAAGGAAGAAGGCGCACCTGACGGTGTGCCCTGAGAGCCCCACTTTTAATGAGCTCGCAACTTGGAAGGGGAGACAGGAATCATATATCAGCAGCCAGGGCGAACACGCTATGAGAATGGGGTGATGAAAAAAGTTCTAAAGTTGATAGAAGTGATGGTTGTATAATTCTGTGAATATACTAAAAACTGTTGAATTGTATGCACGTTTGAAATGGGTGAATTGTGTGGTATGTGAATTCTATCTCAATAAAGCCGTTTTATATTCAAGTGTTAGGTGGCATTTTACAGGCTCTGTGCTATGCAGGAGAGCTGCTGGACAAGGCTGTGGGGGGGGGGAGTTGAGGCATGGTTTCGGAAGCGCCATGCACATCTGGGAGTGGAAAACAGGATAGTGGTGAGGAGGGAGGGTGAGACCCGGGAGAACAAGGAGCAGGAATAGCATCACGGGTGTAGCAAGGCAAAAAGACTGGTCAGGCAGCTGCCCTTCCAGAACTTTCCCTTCCTTTCTAACCCTTCCTAGGAGGCATTGTCTCTCAGTATTGACTATCAGTGTCTCTTTCCCACAGATTCATTACCAAGAGAGGCCAGAAAGTCTGTGTAAATCCTAAGGACAAATGGGTGCAAAGATATATTGCTTTACTGAGAACCCAGCAATTGTGACTCTGCCGAAATTCAGCCCAAGTCCACCCGGACCCGCTTTCAGCCCTGCTGGCCTCGGCAGAGCCTGGAGAACGATCGTTAACAGAAGGCACCCTGGGCCTGGTGAGGAAAAGAGGGTATTTTCTACCAGAGTTGAGTTTTTCAATAAAGGTTTTTCATAAATACTGGACTCGGTAATAAACATTCTTGGTTAACAAAACCTGAGATTTCCTCAAGGAAAGAAGTCGAGTCAATAGGTATAGCCGACTGCTTGGCAGGTGCCAACCCCTGAACGCAGTGGGAAGCTCTGCTTTGTGGTTTTGTTCGTTTGGGCGGAAAAGCAAGGAAGAATTTAACACTTTTGGGGAAAATACCCATTAAATGTTTTAACATTATTTGGAGAAATAAGTTTAGGTTATTTGGAGAGTTAAATTCTGTGAAATGCCTCATATCCTGCCATGTCTTTTGCCCATTTTCCGAGATTGTTTGCTTTTACTGTTGAGTTTTGAGTGTTCTTTATAAATCCTATATGGGTAAATGTATGTATATGAGAAAGGTTTGTAAATATTTCTCCCAGTCTGTAGCTTTTCTTTTTGTCCTTTTAACAGGATCTTTTTTTTTTTTTTTAAGATTTATTCATCTATTTATTTTATCCATTTTAAAACCCCCCACCCCATCCCGTTTGCTGTTTTGTGTCCATTCACTGGGCAATTCTCTGTGTCTGTTCCTCTCCTCTCATCCTTCTCCTCCAGTCTTCACCAGGATTCGATCCCTGGGACCTCCGATGTGGGAGAGAGGCATTCATTCTGACACCTGCGCCACCTTAGTTCCTGGTTTTCAGTGCATCTCGTCTTGGCTCTCCCCTGTGTCTCTCTCCTGTTACGTCATCATCTTGCTGCGTGGCTTGGCGGGGTCTGGTGACTCACCTGCGCACGGGGCCTGGCAGCATGTGCACCTTCTCTCTATATATATATTTTTTTCATTTTACCAGGAGGTCCCGGGGATTGAACCCAGGTCCCTCCATATGCCAGACAGCCACCCAACCATTTGAGCCACATCCACCCCCTTAACAAGGTCTTTTGCAAAGCAAAAGTTTTTAATTTTGATGAAGTCCAGTTTTCCAGTTTTCATCTTTAATGGCTCGTGCCTTTGGAATTATGCCTAAGAATGTTCCACCAAACCCTAGATCCTAAAGATTTTCTCCTGTTTTCTTCTAAATGTTTTATAGTTTTACACTTAAATCTATGATGCATTTGGAGTTAGTTTTTGTGTAAGGTGTGAGGTTTAGATTGAGGTTCATATTTTAATTTTGTATATGGAGATCCAATTGCTCTAGCATCATTTGTTGAAAAGATTATCCTTCCTCCATTGACTTGCTTTTGCACTTTTGTAAAAAAAAATCTGTTGGCCATTTAGAGGTTACCAGGGATAGGGGGAAGGGAGAGTTTTTGGTTGGTGGGTATAGACTGTTTGTAAATAAAATTAATAAAATAAAAAAAATACCTGGAGAAGTTCTGAAATATTTACGAAACATGGAAGAATGAAAAAAAACGTGTGCATGAGTTAATGAAATGATTAATGTCTTCAGCACCATACATGAAATATAACAAAGCCCTAAAATTGGGTGGTAGCTGCCTCTCTGCACCCCCAAAAAAGAAAAATTAAGACCACATGCCATGTGAAATAGTGGTGAGTGCTGGGAATTAAAAAAAGAAGGATAAAGGGATGGAGAATGATGTAGTGCTATTTAGATAGGGTGGCCAGGAAGGCTTTTCTGACAAGGTGGTGATTGATTTAAATCAAGTACAGTAAGAATTTGGAGCTTGCATTCAGGAAGTCCCTGGCAAGTTTTGTCACTTTCTGGCTGTGTGATCTTGTATCCAGTGACTAACTTCTCTAAGCCTAGCCCGTAAAGTTCAGAGAGGATGGGGAAAATGCATTGTAAACGAAGTTATTATTGCAGCCAGTGAATATAATTTTATCATATTATGAATTTTATGGATGCCATAATAACCGCCCTATTCCCCAAGGAAGAAATACTCCAATTCACTGAGTGGACTCTTGGTGTAGTTCCTAGTATTTGTAATTAGAAATGGGAAAAATAAGTCAGTTGGCCACAATCAGTTCTCTGTGCTGCCCTTTGGCCTCTGTGCTGCCCTTTGGCCTCTGTGCCTAGCTCTCTGCCAGCACGACACAGTCTTGATTACTGTAACTGTTTATTTAGTAAGTCTTGAAATCCTCAACTTTCTTCTTTTTCAAAATTGTCTTAGTAATTTGCGTTTCTTTGCTTACCTGATGCACAGCCAGTGTTTCGCCATCTCTGAAGGGAGCTGTGGTCCCTTATGTCTGCCTTCTTAGCCTGAGGCCTTCTCCAAGCACCTCTGCTGAGATCTCCTTATGGGGCGGGGAAGGGGGGAAAACCTTGGAGCCTTTTGTTCAGGGCTCCCTCAGCAGTGAGATGTGCCCCATGTTTATGCTGAGCCATCTGATCCTTGCCCAGCAGTGCCATTTATGGGCGGCAGCTGGTACTTTCTATGGCGTGACCTCTTGTTTATACCATCATAAGTCATTAAAGACTTGACTGTTGCTTTCATTTCACCTTATTGTCTTAATCACCTATTTTTTTAACTCCTGGCAGCTCAGCTCAGCTCTTGTTGAAGTCATATATATTAGTTCTGGGAGATTATTTTTCCTTTCTCTCTTTCTCTCTTTCTCTTTTTCCCTCTCTCTTTCTCCCTCTCTCTTTCCCTCTTTCTCTCTCTCTCTCCCCCTCTCCCTCCCTCCCTCTCTCTCTCTCTCTCTTTCTTCTCTTTTGGTAGATACTTTAGGACTTTCTATAGACAATCATGTCATCGGAAAATAGGGACAGTTTTATTTCTCCCTATCTAATCTGCACTCCTTTAGTTTCTTTTCTTGCCTTATGGCCCTGGCTAGAATTCATGTCCTTTGCTGAAAAAGAGTGGCGAGAGCAGGCTTTGTTTCCGATTTTAGGGGGGAAAGCATTCAGGCTTTCACCATTAAGTATGATGTTAGCTGTAAGTTTTTGTAGATGTTCTTTTTAAAGCAGAGGAAGTTCCCCTGTTTCCAGTTTTCTGAGAATTTTTATCACGAATGGGTGGTGAATTTTGTCAAATGCTTTTTCTGCATCTACCGAGACGGTCATGCGACTTTTCTTCATTAGCCTGTTAATATGTTGCGTTACACTGACTGATTTTTTTTAATATGGAGCCAGTCTTGCTTCCCTGGAATAAACCCCACTTGGTCAGGGTATATTATTTAGATATACCTCTGAATTCTATTTGCCAATGTTTTGTTAAGAATATGTATGCTCATGAGGAATATTGGTCCGTATTTTTCTTTTTTGTGTGTCATATTTGGTTTTGGTATCAGGGTAATAGTGGCTTCATAAAATGAACTGAGAAGTATTTCCTCCTCTTCTGTTTTCTGGAAGAAATTGTGTAGAATCTGAGTTAATTCTTCTTTGATTTTTGGGTAAAATTCTCCAGTAAAACCATCTGAGCCTGAGATTTCTTTTTGGAGGGTTTTTAAATTATGGATTCGGTTTTCTCATTATACGTAGGGATAGTCAAATGCTCTATTTTATATTGAGTGAGTTGTGGTACTTGTGTTTTTCATGGACTTGGTCCATTTCATCTGAGCTGTCACATTTGTGTGTGTCCAGTGGCTCATGGTGTTCCCTTACAATTCTTTGATGTGTGCAGACTCTGCAGTGATCCCGTTTTTATCCCTGTTATTGGTCATCTGTGTCTTCTCTCTGTTTTTCTTTGACAGTCTTGCTAGAGGTTTGTGAATTTTACTGCTCTTTTCAAAGAAGTTGCTTTTGGATTCATTGGTTTTTCCCAATTATTTTTCTGTTTTCAATTTCATTGATTTCTGTTCTCTTTCTCATTTTTTTCCTTCTGCTTACTTTGGTTTTATTCTGCTCTTATTTATCTAATTTCTTGAGTTAGGGCCTTAGATCATTGTTTTGAGACTATGATGTATCTTAGTCTGTGCTATCTGGGCACTGGAAAAGAATGTGTCTTCTGTGGTTATTGAGTGGAGAGATCACTGAGCGTTGATTAGATCCTGTTGTTTTATGGTACTATTGGGTTTATCTTGCTGATTTTCTGTCTAGTAGTTCTATCAACTGTTGAGAGAGGGGAGTTGAAGTCTCCAACTAAAATTGTAGATTTGTCTATTTCTCCTTTTATTTCTATGAGTTTTTGCATCACCTATATTGCAGCTCTGTTGTTTGGGGCATATACACTCAAGGATTGCAATTTCCTCTTGGTGGATTGACCCTTTTAGCATTGTGTGACGTCCCCAGCAACTTTCTTTGCTCTCAAGTCTACTTAATCGAATATTAATATGGCCACTCCTGGTTTTTTTCTTTCTTTTTCCATCTGGTTGCGTCATTGTCTTTTTGGTGCATCACCACGCCTCCCCGTGCAGGTCTGGGACCCCTTTTTTTCTTTTTTCTTTTTTTAGCAGGAAGTCCCGGGGATTGAACCCGGGTCCTCTATATGGTAAATGGGAGCTCAATTGCTTGAGCCACAGCTGCTTCCCTCTGTTTTCTTTTGATTAATATTTGTATGCTAGATCATTTTTCCAACTGTTTACTTTCAACCTATGTCATTAGAGTTGAAGTGAGTTTCCTAGAGACAACATATAGCTGGGTCCTTTTATTTTTTTTTCAATCCATTCTGCCAAACCCTGTCTTTTAATTTCTGTATTTAGATCACTTATAGTGAGGAGGCATGCTGGATGAAAATTCCAGCTGCCTACTCTGAAAGGATGGTGAAGGAAGTTTTCTAAACAGAAAGACTATGATAAAAGAAAGACTCTCAGAAGTCTGTGGCCAATAACAGAGGCAGAAATACAGCATTCCACTAGCCTGGGCCAGACCTTCTCTGCCCTCTGTGAGGGCAGAGCCCGGGATGTACAAACTCTTGGGCCTCTGCGTAGCCCTGTGAACCTAGCTAAGTTAAAACTGGAAGCCCTTGGAAGTGAAGAGACAGGAGAGAATGTGGAGAAGATGTGAGATAAGGGTCACCAACTCGGAACAACGGCTGTTATCACTTGGCATGAAGGAAGCATTTATTGCCTCAAGTCCAATCTTCTTAACTCAGCATCCCAGTTCTTCTGATATTGTAGATTGAGTTTCTCCAGAAAAAGGTCCAGAGATACAAATTTGAGTGCACATAATCTTTTTTGAGGTAATCTCAGGAACCACCAGTGGGAAGCGGGAAGGTAAGGCAGCCTCTAACGGTGTGGGATCAAGCAAGTAACTAGTGTGGGCGGCTGATGTAGAAGCATGCGTCTCCATGTTTACTAAACCCGGGGGGCAAGGGAACGGTGGGTTTTACTGTTACTGTGGTATTCATCCACCAACTCTGGCCAGTCGTGGGCTGCTGGCTGCTGGGGTAGGGGAGCAATGAGTGTAGCTCCCCAGCCCTTCCTGCCTGTCACACACAAAGGCAGAGGGGACCCCACAGAGAAAGGCCCCAAAGAGGAGAGGCTGGCAGGCCTCAGGGGTACAGGCCTGTCACCCACAACGTCGGCCTCACTGGGCCAGGCCTCGCCTGCCTTCCCAGCCTGTCACCCAATGCTCCCCCCAAAGAACACAAACTCTCTGCCACCACCCCCCACCCCCCACCTCGCTGCTATTCTGAGGGAAGAAGGTGTGACAACCCCAGCTCACTACGGGAGTTCGAATGGTAGTTTCCTTCCATCCCCCAAGTACTGCTTCCTCCACAGGAACATCCTCTCTCCCTGCCAAAATCCTACTTGCCCAGCTGGACCCCAAAGGGCCAAACGCTTCTTCCATTTGGCGAGAGTGTCCAGATCGTGTTTTCCGTGGGGCCTCGGTGATTTCCCCCACACCCCCAAATAGCAGCAGCCCCCTCCTGCCTCTGAAGGGCTCTGGCATGTTCTGTTACTCCCTTATAACACTTGTTTACAATTTTAACATAGGTATTTGTGCCCTCAACTCTTAAGGTCAGAGATCAAAGCTAAATATCTTTGCACAGACGAAGGACTCAGTAAATATTTGTGGAACATGAGGCCACAGACAAATGTTTCCAGACACCCTTTGGCCCAGGCTCAACTCAATGGGAAGAGGGTGGGACATCCAGGCCTGTGCGTTTATCAGCAAGGACTTTGTCTGTAGTTCTACACATTTAACAGCAGATGGCAGCATTCTCCTATCATCTTTGACCTCCCCCTGCTTCTCCCCTAAAAAATGGCCCATTTGCAGAGAAGTCCATTCTGTGAGTGTTTACTGAGGATCTACTTGAGATTCAGGGTCATGTGCTGACCCACTGAGGGAGGAGGGCAGGGGAAGGAGATGAGGAAAGGCAGACTTAGCTCAGTCTTCAGAGGATGCAGTACAGGGGCTGGGGGGAGCAGGTAAATACACACAAAGCCACCAAGATACCTTTGCAGCTAATGTGTCTGTGCTAATAAAACAAGGAGGTTGGAATAGAAGATGCTCGGGCTTCCTTACAGCTCCTGCATTCCCTCAATATACTAAGGCATACTCTTTAACCGTCTGAAAGAGAGATGTAGGCTTCAAGAAAGAGGCCGGAGCTGGGCCCAAGAAGATGGGCAGGGTTTGGTAAGCGGGGTAGACTGAGCGAGTACCCCAACAAAAGACGTGTCCATCTTAATCTCTCAATCTGTGTTCTGGTGGGTGTGATTTTTTTTTTTTTTTTTTTAAGGAGGTACCAGGGATTGAACCCGGGACCTCATACATGGAAAGCAGGTGCTCAACCACTGAGCTACATCCGCTCTGCTGTGATTCATTTATAAGTGGGGCCTTTTGAAGATATTGTTAATGAAGGTACAACCACATTGAATCAGGGTGGCTCTTAATCCATGTGATGGAGGCCTTACAAAGAGAGGCAATTCAGATGCAACCAAAGAAGCCAGCAACTAGTAGAAGCCAGAGAGGAGAGAGAAATCGCCAGGTAATGGGCCACAGCCATTGCCAGAGCACTCCTGACTCTGGGAAAAAGCATGTTCTCTCTAACACTTTGATATTGGACTTCTAGCCTCTGCAACCGTGAGACAATAAATGCTCGCTGTTTCAGCCCACCTGTTGTGCTGTATTTTTCAGAGCAGCCCTGGCAAGGAGACAGTGAGGGAGAGGCAATTGCAGTAGTAAGGATTCTTGTCCATGCCATGCCTGGTTCTTTCCATCCATTCTTCTTTTCATCCAGTCGACAGCCATTCATTTTTACCCATTCTGCACTAGACACTCTGCTAGATGCTGTAGGGCATGAACATGGCACTCGTTCCCTGTTTCCTAGGAGTTCATGGTCTAATGGAGAAGATGACATGTCAATGGGTAATTAAGCACAACGTGCACAGTACAATGGGATAAGGATTGTAAAACAACGAGTATTTATATATTACCTTATTGTTTCTATAACACAGCGAGAGCGTTTCTCAATCTCGTGAGATGAATAAGTAGAACTAAGCCTCAGAGGCATGGAGCTGGGGGTCTGAGGTCACACACCAGGGAGTGGTGGGACTGGGCAATAACCAGCTTCTGTTCACCCACATTCTGGGTTTTGCCCACTTCCTCATGCCTCTTACAATGTGACCCCACTTATCAGTTACACGATTGAAAATCTTGGCCTGCCAACCAGAACATCAGACAAATCCTCTTTCGCTCTACACTAATTATGAGATAAACAAATCGATTGTTCCATGAGACAACTGCCAGGGGCCAGTGTCCTTGCTGGGTCCCACCACGACTGGCTCCCCAGGGCATCTCACAGTCTTCCTGAACTGATGGAAAGCTAATGGAGCACTGACCCCTCCTGCTGAGTCACAGGACATCATCCGTGAGCCACTCCGGAGATTTGGTCAATACCTGGCAGCACCCAGATGGAGGTTCCTGGACGACCTTGTGGTGGGTACCCCCAAGGGGACTTCCAGGAGAGCCACCCCCCCCCAGGACCCCTTCAACTTTGGACCTTTAAGTCTCAAAATTTCAAGTTTTAGTTCTGGTTTGGGCTTAGTCATGGCAACATTGGGGACTGTGGTTTCTTTACTTATAACAATCTTTTACATTTGTACATAATTTTTAAGTTAATTGTGATTTCTTTTCATTCTTTACAACTCTTTGAGGAAGTTTCCCCTTCAGTTTACAGATGAAAATCTAAGGCTCCCAGAATTTAAGGCACTAGCTCAAGTGGCAGAGCTCTAATTCAATATTTGATTTATTCATTCAGTAAACATTTTGTAAGAACCACTGGATGGTCTAATGCTGTTTGATAATGTAAAGGCCAGCAAATCACAGTCTCCAGCTTAGTGGCACTCAAATTCTAGTGAGAAACAGAAACACAGGAAGACATTATTATGATGTAATGTGACTAAGTGCTATAGTAGAATGTTGGGGAAGGAAAGAACAGCGATCCAGGGACTTCTACATGCTAAGCCCTGCAGAAAGAACTTTCATCACAGCATTCTTTGGGAGTGATATCAGTCAGGATAAATTATGTTATGCTGCAGAACAAATAACCCCCACATCTTAGTTTATGTCTCACTCATCCTACATGTCCAACATGGGTGGGCAGGAAACTGCTCATGAAGCTACTTAGGGACACCGAAGGACCAAGTTTCCAACCTGACCATGCTTTCTTGATTACAGAGGCAGGGTAAAAAAATTAATTAATTAATTAATTAAAAATCTCTGAACCAACAACAAAATGTTCTGACCTCCTAAGTGACATCTGTCAATTCCACTCAATTCATTGTACAGATCCAGTTACAGGGCCTCTCTCAACCACAAGGGGACCTGGAAGTTCACTATTCTCTGTACCTCAAAAGAAAGGAAAAACAAAGATTGGACTAGGGACAAGTAAAGAAAAATTTGTGCTTCAATAAAAAGCAAGGCATTGTCTATAGCATACCATTCTGCCTTTTCAGACTCTGCTTCTGTGGGAGCTATTTCACAACTTGGGAAGTTGTAGGGAGCTGATATACATGCAGATTGTGTTCTATCTGATAGAGGTTTAACTGACTCCCTCCTCCTCTGTGGAAAACCCAGTTTTGCTGCTATTTGTATATTCATTTCAATATTCCTGATCTATTAATGCAATCTTTTTTTTTTCAGATTCTTTTTTTATTAGAGAAGTTGTAGGTTTATAGAAAAATTATGCATAAAGTCAGAGTTCTCATATACCATTAATAAGGTACAATTCACGAAAGAGCATTTTAATAATTATGCTATTAAGTATAGTCCATCATTTACAATAAGGTTCACTGTGTTGTACAGTCCTATGTGGGGGTTTTTGTTTGTTTATTTTGGGGGATATATTTTTTATTAGAGAAGTTGTAGGTTTACAGAAAATGCATGTAAAAAAATACAGCATTTCTACATAGCTAATCCCCTCCCATTATTTACACTTTGCATTAGTGTGGTACTTTTGTTACAATCGATGAAAGAATGTTATAATTGTGCTGTTAACTCTAGTCCATAGTTCACATTAGGGTGTGTATTTTTTTCCACATATCACCCTATTTTTATTATTATTTTTTAAAGATTTATTTTATTTATTTATTTCTCCCCACCCCTTGTTTGCACTTGCTGTGTCTGTTTGTTGTGTGCTCATCTTCCTTCTAGGAGGCACCGGGAACCGAACCCAGGAACTCCCTTGTGGGAGGGAGGCTCCTAATCGTTTGAGCCACCTCCGCTCCCTGCTTTATTGTGTCTCTCATTATATTTTCCTGCTTGTGTCTCTTGGTTGCATCATCTTGTTGTATCAGCTTGCAGTGCCAGCCCATCACGTCAGTTTGCTGTCTTGCTCATCTTCTTTAGGAGGCACCAGGAACTGAACTGGGACCTCCCATGAGGTAGGCAGGAGCTCAATCGCTTGAGCCACATCCACTTCCCCCATCCTATTAACAACTTTCATTAGTGTGGTACATTTGTTGTAATTCATAAAAGAACATTTATAATTGTACTATTAACTACAGTCCATGATTTATAATAGGGCTCATTGTGTTGTATAGTTCTATGTTTTATCTTTTAATTTTTTATTCTAGTAACATACATATGACCTAAATTTTATCCTTCCCACATTCAAATATATAATCCAGTGCTGTTAATTACTTTTTCAATGTTGTGCTACCATCACGGCCATCCATTACCAAAACTTGTCCAACAACCCAAATAGAAACTCTATATAATTTAAGCATTAACTCCCCATTCCCTACCCCCACCTTGGCCCATGGTAACCTATATTTTAGTTTCTGACTCTATGAAATTTCTTATTCAAATTTTTTCATATCCATGAGATCATACAATATTTGTCCTTTTGTGTCTGGCTTATTGCACTCAACATGGTGTCTTCAAGGCTCACCCATGTTGTAGCAGGCAGCAGAATCAGACTCTCCTTTGAACTAGTGGTTACATCTGCTTGGTTCCCTCATTATGAAATCTTTAACACAGATTCTTTTTTTTTTTTTTTTTTTTTAATCTGGGTTTTCTTGGTTGCTGTTTTATTTTATTTTATTTTATTTTATTTTTTTAAAGATTTTATTTTATTTATTTATTTTTTTTTTAAAGATTTTATTTATATATTCATTTATCCCACCCTTGCTGCTTGTGCTCGCTGGGTCAGCCAACCACGCCGTGCGGGCAGGCTTGCCCTCACCAGGAGGCCCTGGGAACCGAACCCGGGGCCCCCCATATGGCAAACGGGAGCCCCACTGACCGAGCCACAGCCGCTTCCCTTATTTTATTTTTAATTAATTTATTTTTTATTGTGGGTAAAAATCAAAATTTTTACAATACATACCAATATTTGTAAAATGATATATAAATATATATGCATATATGTGCATTTGCTTACAAAAATGTTAGTTATATATATATAAATATATTTTAAGAGGTGCTTAGGTTACCTAAGATATTACACGGAACCCACTGGGATTCCAGTGTTGCCCACCTCCCACACCTCCCACCACATCCCACATAAACATCTCCCACAAGTGTGGCCCACCACCCTCAATGGACTTACACATCCTGGGGCCTTGCCACCAACCATAGACCACAGTTCACATCGTAGACCACACTCTCTCCCACTCAGTTCTGAGTGGTGTGTGCTGATTTAAAATGGCCTACATCCGTTGCCACAACAGTACTCAGGACAACCTCCAACTCCCAAAGAAGCCCCTGTATTTCAACTGCACATCCCCTCCCTGCCCCAAAAGTGTCAAGTGGCCACTGGCTCCACCTCATTGTTATAATTTCTTCCATTGCTAGGATCACCATATGTGTACAACAGAATACCATCAAGTCCACTCTAGTCCATAGTTCTTCCCCCAATCCTGAGGGGACTGGGATGGTGATGTCCACTCCACCTCCAAGTGAGAGAGGGCTTATATCCCATGGATATAGTGGGTGGGATGATCCTGCCTGCAGATGCAGGCCCTCTCCATTCCCTGGGATGGCCGTTGCCCATCATTTTTATATCTGTATGAAAGTCTTGATTTCACCTTTTCCCGAAAATTATCTTTTAACAACATACTTTAGAGATGGGGACAGAGATTCAGAGAAGTTAAGAAACTTGCCCAAGGCCACCCAGCTAAGGAGTGGCAGTAGTGGGAATTCCGAAGTCTCCTGCAGGACCCCAGAGCCCCTGCTCCTTCCCCTGCCCAGCATCCCGCACCAGGATGGGGCAAGGGAAGGGCTCCCTCTACCTTAAGGGTCAAGGAAGGCAGTGGTTTAAGGCGGGTCTGGGCAAATGAGTGGGGCTTCTGCAAGCAGAGATGGGCACTCCAAGCAGAGGCAGGAGCACATGCAGAAGCATCCAGAACCGGGGCATGGAAGGGCCAGGTGTGCTTGGGGAACTGGAAGGAGCACAGCGGGGGGATGTTGGAGGGAAGCTGAAAGCCAGGGCAGGAGCTATGAAAAGCCTCATAGACTGTGCTGTGACTCAACTGTGGAAGCTACAGGGAGACCTTGTTAAAATGACCAAATCTGTGTATAGGAACATATATCTCAGACACTTTTGTAGAGAACAGGCTGGGGGATACTGTCAAAAGCAGGGAGACTACTGTGCAGTCCATGTGAGAAGAATTCATCTGGAGGGATGAATTCCTGAGTCACCCCAGGGCTCAAATCCAGGGGGGCTCTTCCCACCTTGGTCCTCTCCAGCGCTAACCTTCTTTGATTCTTTTTTTTTTTTTTTTTTTTTTTAAAGATTTTATTTATTTATTCATTTATCCCCCCCTTGCTGCTTGTGCTTGCTGGGTCAGCTAACCACGCCGTGCGGGCAGGCTTGCCTTCACCAGGAGGCCCCGGGAACCGAACCCGGGGCCTCCCATATGGTAAACAGGAGCCCTACTGATTGAGCCACAGCCGCTTCCCCCTTCTTTGATTCTTTTCTAAAATTCTCTGGTTCTTCTGTGCCACACCTATGAATAATCTAAGACATCTTTGATGGAGTGCGTGAAACAATGTCTGGCACATGTTAAATTCTTAATACCAATGTACTCAATAAATGAAGGAAGGAATAAAAAATAAAGCAGAAGTCTTTATTTGGTGCATGCAGGGGAGGGAAAGTGGCTTCTCAGGATGGTTGGGAAGCTTTTCCCAGTGGAACTGTTCCTGCCTTCAACAGAGCTTCTCCGATCCCCATGCCCTAAGTCCACTATGCTCTGAGGTGGGATGGGAGGGGGAGGGGGAGGGCAAGTGAAGAGCCCAAGCATCTAGATGAAGTTTGGCTCAATAGATCCCAGGACACTTGGAGCAGAAAAGAGAGACGCTGTGCTTGGGAAGATAGGAGCCAAGGATTGGAGGGAATGGAGGGGGCTCCTTAGAAGCCAATTGCTCTTTTTTTCTGCCCTCTACGTCCCTGCTCTGTTTGCCTATAGTCTTGTCTTCTCCAATATTAATCAATCTACGGTTTTCTGCTGAAGCTAGGACTCCACTGGGTCCATTAAGGCTCCCCCGGGCCAGCCAGGCATCTGTGCAGTGCATTAGAGCCCAGACAGAGGGCCGGGAGGTACCAGCTGCCGCGCCGATTCTTCCCCGCCCGTGACCCCAGCAAACCCAAGGAGCCTGGTGAAGGCCCTCTCTGCACCACGCAGGTGGTTCCCCGCCCTTGGCCCCAGGGGCTGCCGCTGCAAGGCTCGTTCCTTCCGCGTGTGAAGCCGTTTCCTTGTACAGAGTCCTCTGCACACACCATCTGCATGTACCTGGGGGAGGAGTAAGCTATGAGCATGCATGGGCTTGGGGTCAGGCCGCCTGGCCTTGGACCCCTGCCCCCAACTTATCAGCTGCACCATCCTAGTTACTGAGCCTGAGCCCCCATAAACCCCAGGTTCCTTATCAGTCAAATGCAGATTGCTATGATACCGAGCTCATGGGTTTCTCTGAGGACTGAGTGGGCTGATGTCTAGAAAGCTCTTAGCTGACATCTTACTCCTGACATGTAGTGATTAGTGAACCCCAGTGGCTGCGGCGGCTCTTTTTTTTTTTTTTTTTTTTTAAGACAAATATTCTTTTATTTCTGTTAAACTGAATATACAATTGTTCCCTATGCAACTTGTTTTTTTTTTATTGTTACAACAAGAAAGTTAGACAAGATGGTCTGGAGGGTTCTCTCAGGTGCTAAGATTCTGTTTATTCATTAAATAAACGTGTATCAAGCACCTACTATGTGCAAGACACTCTTCTAAATGCTGAGGATATAGGAATGAATAAAGAAGAGAAAAATCCCTGTCCTCACAGAGATCAAATTTTAGTGGGAGAGATAGATGATAAACAAAAAATAAGTAAATTATATAATATATTAGAAGGTGGTAAGACCTATTAGAGCAAGGTAAGGGGACCAGGGAGTGGTTTGCAGTCTGAATGTGTGGTCAGGAAAAACTTAATCGAGAAGGTGACATTGAGCAAAGACTTGGAGGTAAAAGGAGTGAACCTTGCAAAATCTGGGCAAAAAATGTTCCAGGCAAAGGCAATAGGCAGTGCAAAGGCCCTGAGGCAGGAGCGTGCCTGGCTTTGTTGGAGGAGCAACAGAGAAATGACTCGAGAGGAGTGGACAAGAAAAAGAGCAGATGACATCACAGGGATAATGGGGGCTGAAGCATGTAGGAACCTGTGGCTTTCGTAAGGAGAGAAATGGGGGTGGGGTGGGGGATGGGGAAGTGGAACAGTGCAGAATGATAGGATCAGAGGACTGCAGGCCCCAGGGGAGTCAGGGTGCTAGAGGAGGAAGGCGGGAGGATGGGAGGTGGTGGCCAGCAAGCAGAAAGCACAAAATTGAGGGACTGGTAAATGCAAGGTTTGAACTTGAGAACAAGCGGCTGAGGTTGGTGAGAGGTCAGCATGTGGCAGGCTCATCTCTGCGCATGCTGAGGTCACTGGGAATTGAGATGGGTATGAAGGAGAGCGTGGCAGTGAGCCCAAGCTAGGACCATCAGGACGTGAGGGAGGGTGACTCCCAGGCCAGGAATGGGCACCTTCGATGAAGGCTAAGGACCCGTTAAGGCTGTGGCTGGAGGCAGGAGGCAGGGAGGTATAGTAGAGAAGCCACGCCTCCTTGTGTCCTCGGGGCAGGGCTGTGGGAGACAGAGACCACCCTGACCTGCGAGAGCCACAAGGGTAGCAGGCCCTGGGTGGGTTTCACTTGGAGCAAGAAGGTTCTGCAAAAAGGATGAGGATATGACGAATTTTTCTGATGATGGACATGTGTTCCAGAGGGTGCAATAGAAGGGTGTGTAGCATTGGGAGGAGTGGGACATGGGGTGGAGACAGGCCTGGGCAGAGCTTTGCAGGGGTTAGAGCTTGGGAGAAGAGGGGCGACCTAGAGGTCTGGGATTTTGGGGGGGTTACTGACATATAACAGGGATGCGAGGTCTCATGAGGTTAGTGGTGGCAAGGCAAGGGGTGGGAGTAGGTGGGTGGCAGACTTACCCAGAACACACTCGGAGGGCAAGAGGCCCAGGAGGGGGTGTCTTGGTCCCCATGGGTGGGTCTCACTCTTGATCTCTGCCAAAGAAGGGGTGAACTTACCCCTACGAGTGAGAACTCTCTTTTGGTTCCTTTTGCTGAGGCAGGAGCAGGAGAGCCAGGCTCACTCCTCCCAACTTGTAGGGAGTGGAGGATGCCAGGGAAGCCAGAAGGCACTCAGGGAAGATGGTAGCCTCTTGACTCCATGGATGGAGATGAGGAGGCCTGGGGAGGGGAGATCCTGGATTCTAGGATTTGGTGGGTGCAACTTGATTCCAACATCTAGCAGCAAGGCTGCTGAGCAGTGTGGCACCAAGGTCCACCCAGGTGAGGGAGGTTTGTGATGGACTGTTCTGGAGAGCATCTTAGCTGCCCTGCAGGGCACGGCTCCCTGCTCTCTGAAGGTCAGGGATGTTCAACCTAGCTAACATCTCTTCAGCATCTAATAGCATATGAAGCATTTTCAAAACCATTATCTCAGTACTTGCCAAACTTTTGTGTTTTTTTTGATCAGGGAAACCCTTTCAAAATAAAATCTTATCTGAAACCATGATGTAAACACCAAGTGAAGTTGAAATTTATATTATAATTTCAAATTTATAAATGAAGTTAAGGCCAATTAATGATCTCACTTAGGCTGAAATTTGGTGAGGTGTTGCTTTTATTCATTTCTTTTAAAGAGTTAAAAATACATCACTTGGGGAGCGGATATGGCTCAAGCAGTTGGGCACACATGGGAGGTCCCAGGTTTGGTTCTCAGTGCCTCCTAAAGAAGACGAGCAGATGCAATGAGCTAACACAATGAGCAAATGCAATGAGCAGATGCAACGAGCAGGGAGCAGATGTGGTTCAAGCAGTTGGGCACCCGCCTCCCACACGGGAGGTTCCTGGGTTCAGTTCCTGGTGCCTCCTAAAGAAGACAAGCAGACAACAAGCAGACACAATAAGCAGACAGACAAGGGAGCTATCTCACTGGTGGGGAGGGGAATTAAACATTAAAAAAAAAGAGAGATTCTTTTAAAAAAATACATCAATTAAATGAAATTCAAATAAAAATGTTTCTAAAATTCCTAGGACTTCCAAGGAATTTCACTGCATTTAAAGTACCTGCCTCTAGAAAGTGAGAATTGGCTTAGACAGGGGAGGGAATGGGAGGGGAAGGGAGAGGAAGGGAGCAGAAGGAGACTGCTTATTTTTATTAGTCTTAGGGAACTACATGATATTTTAAAACTCTATACATTATAACTTTGATAAACATAGTTTTTTTTTTAGGAAGAAAGAAAAAGAAATACAACTGCAACATTTTTTCCTTTAATCCAGCAGTTTACTGAGGTAGGAATTAGTTAAATCCCCATTGTACAGATAAGGCAATTGAGGGTCAGAGAGGTTAAGTGATTAACACATAGTAAGTGGTTCTGGCACTTGGCCCCAGGTCAGCTGATTCGAAAATCTGTGCTTTTCGCCCAACTGGCCCAGCTCCCTCATCTGAGGAAGATGTGGCCAGCTGCCCAGGACACTTGGCCCTGGGAAGGCGCCAGACTCAACTTCCCCTTCTTTTGTCTGCTACTGATGCCTGAAACTCCTTTAAGAGTTTCATCACTTAAGTGAAATGCAAATAAAATGAAACTCCTTAAAGAGAAGGCAGAATGTTTCACTCCACAAGCGTCAGGCAAAGAAGTGGTTCTCATTTGCCACTTGCCACTTATATTGGGAGTTCCTCTTTCATGTGTTAAGAATCTGAGTTCCCTAAGTAGAAGTAGCAGAAATCTGTTGTATTTGGACCCTTTTCTCTTCCCAACAGCACCCGTCTCCTGATGGGTGCAACTTTGGAGGAACGGTAACCCCAGGTGCTCACTCTAAAGCAGAAGACTGCTGAAGGAACCCCATCCAGCCCTCCTTCCACTCACTGTCCTGCTCACCCTCACCTGGGTGGGATGGCCACTACTTATTTAAAATAAAAGTTCTGAAGACAGAGAGTTGGACTAGAGGCAGCAGTAATTTATTTCTTTCTCATGAGAAAGGGCACATGCCCAAGCTAATGGAAGTGGGCAAGTGCACATGATCAGTGTAAGAACAAAGATTATACAGTTCCCCTGATGCAATGTCCCATTTCCCTCTCTCCCTACCCTTACCCATCTCCCATTGGCTGGGAGTTGTGGGTTTACAATCTTAGACGCGAAAACTAACCCAATCCTAAGGTGAAAAGTGTGAGGGAAATTCTCAGTGTTTGAGTTCATCCCCTTTATGTGGGTTTTTGGGAAAGTGACTTGAATAAGAATATGGGAGGGTTAGATAAGTGGGAACAGGGAAAAGTTCTGAGAAGAGGCCACTCTTTTTTTTTTTTTTTTTAAAGATTTTATTTATTTATTTATTTATCCCCCCCTTGCTGCTTGTGCTCGCTGGGTCAGCTAACCACGCCGTGTGGGCGGGCTTGCCTTCACCAGGAGGCCCCGGGAACCGAACCCGGGGCCTCCCATATGGTAAACAGGAGCCCCACTGATTGAGCCACAGCCGCTTCCCAGAAGAAGAGGCCACTCTTTGTTCTATTTCTCTCATCACCTAAGCTCAGATAAGTGGACACTTGAATCTTGAGCAAGTGAGGAAGAAGGAGTGGATGGACCCACCTCTAAGTTTCAGCTTGGGGCTCCTGCTTTTGCTCGTATTAGT
Source organism: Tolypeutes matacus (assembly GCA_026826555.1). Taxonomy (NCBI): domain Eukaryota; kingdom Metazoa; phylum Chordata; class Mammalia; order Cingulata; family Chlamyphoridae; genus Tolypeutes; species Tolypeutes matacus. The sequence continues at coordinate 2,524,216 of JAKSZT010017954.1, forward strand.
TATCTCCTTCTGTGTAACAAATTACCCCAAAACTTAGTGACTTAAACAATGAACATTTATTATCTCACACCTACTATGAATCAGGAATTCAGGAGGAATTTATCTGGGCATTCCTGGCTTAGGGTTTCTTGTTTGGGTTCACTTAGCACGTCAGCAGGGTCTGAGTCATCTGAAGCTCGAATGTGGCAAGAGGGTCTGCCTCCCAGATGTCTCACTCATGTGGCTGGAGTCCCAGTTCCTTGCCAGGTGGGGCCCTCCCTAGACTGCTTGAGCAGTCTCATGACATGGCAGCCCTATTCCCAGAGTGAGCAAGCAAGAGAGAGTGAACAAAGAGCTGCAGAGCCGCTTACGAACTACTCTCCAAAATTACATGGTACCACTTTGGCTTTATCGTCTCTAGTATAAGCGCGTCACATTCCAGGGATAGGAAAACTATGCTCTGATTTTGAAGGGAAAAGCAGCAAAGATTTTATGGACATGTTTTAAAACCACCACATGAAAAAATTAAGAAAAAAGTAATTAAAACAAAACAAACAAACAAAAAAAACACCACACATACCTTCTGTTACTGCCGTGGTAACCCCAGGTTCATGCCTTAACCCTCCCACCTGCCCATTCTCCAATAACAGGACTTGACCTTGCTTTGTGGATTCGTGACCCATTCAATCACCTGGGGCCCAGGGCTTGGAAGGGCTCCCCCTTTGTTTAAGGCCCTGTTGTTGTCCAGAAATCCTTAATAATTTTTGAATTCCACATTTTCATTTTGCTCCAGGCCCTACAAATTACATAGCTGGACCTGCCGGAATATCTTTCTATAAATTCCCTTATATTTGAACTAACCAGAATTGATTTTCTGTCTCTCTCTCTCTCTCTCTCTCTCTCTCTCTTTTTTTTTTTCAGGAGGGACCAGGCAATGAACCCAGGACCCCATACGTGGGAAACAGGTGCTCAACTATTGAGCTACAGCTGCTCCCCAATGAGAGCTGGTTTTTTCATTGGTTCATTTGTTTGTTTTTAGGAGGTACCAGGGATCAAACCCGAGACCTCATACATGGGAAGCAGGCACTTAACCACTTGAGCTATATCTGCTCCCCTCTCTTTTTTTATTAGCACAGTTGTAGGTTCACAGAAAAACATGTAGAAAGGACAAAGTTCCCATACACATCTCCTCCCCAGGTTTTCCCTATTAGTAATGTTTTGCATTAGTGTAGTACCTTTGCTACAATTGATGAACTGATATAATTACAATTATACTATTAAATATAGTCCATAGTTTACATTAAGGTTTACCCTGTGTTGCACAGTTCTATGGATTTTTTTTTCCTTTTTAAAGAAGTTTTAGATTATATAAAAGTTACATAGAAAATATAGGAAATTCCCATATACTCCACTCCCTCCCTCTTCCACACTTTCCCATATTAGCAACATCTTTCATTAGTGTGGTACATTTGTTACAGTTGATGAACACATATTGAAGCATTGCTACTAACCACATCTAGAGTTTACATTTTGCACCACACAATATAATAGTTGGTTTTTTTATATATATATTTTAAAAGATGCTTAGATTACATAAATGTTACACAAAAACTACAGGGATTCCCATGTTCCTCACCTTCCACACCTCCCATAACATCCCACATAAACATCTTTCATTAGTGTGGATTTATTTTTTCATTTTTATTTTGATAACATATATACAACATTAAATTTCCCATTTTAACCACTTTCAATTATACAATTCATTGTTGTTGATTACATTCACGATGTCTGCCACCATTACCACTGTCCATTACCAAAAATTTTCCATCACTCCAAACAGAAACTCTACCAATTAAACATTAACTCCCCATGCCCCACCCCACCCCTGGTAAACTGTATTCTAATTTCTGGCTCTATGAATTTGCATATTCTACTTATTTCCTATAAGTGAGATCATACTATGTTTGTCTTTTTGTGTCTGTTTTATTTCTCTCAACATAATGTCTTCAAGGTTCACCTGTGTTGTCTCATGTATCAGAACTTCATTCCTTCTTATGGCTGAATAATATTCCATTGTATACATATATCACATTTGTTTATCCATTCTTCCATGGATGGACACTTGGGTCGCTTCCACCTTTTGGCAATGGTGAATAATACCGCTAGGAATATCAGAGTGCAAATGTCTGTTCAGCCCCTGCTTTCAATTCTTTTGGGTACATACCTAGAAGTGGGATGTCCAGGTCATATGGTAATTCTATACTTAACATTCTGAGGAACCGTCTGTCTTCCTCAACGGCTACCCCATTTTATGTTCCTGCTGACAGTGCACGAGGTTCCTATTTCTCCACATCTTTGTCAACATTTGCTATTTTCCATTTTTTAAATAGTAGCTATTCTAGTGGGTGTGAAGTGGTATCTCACTGGGGTTGTGATTAGCATTTCCCTGTTAGCCAGAATTGATTTTTGTTGCTTGCCACCAAAGCTCTCTAGGATTACAGTGGACTTTTCCTGTGCAGATTTGTGTGCACTGTAGACCAGCTCTGGCACATGGTAGGCATTCAACCAGTACTTCTTGGTTAAAGAAATCGACACACTTGTAAACCATATGCCAGATCTAAGAACAGTTTAATATAATGTGCTTCAAAAGGGCAGGGATGGTATCTTCTGTGCTTGTCTTTATTCCATGGCACACAGAGAGTGGTCAATAACTATTTAACTTGAAAGAGCAGGTGTGGAAGGAAGATTAGAACCTAGATGTGTCTAACTCAAAAGCTCATGTTCTTTCCTGTTTACCCTTCTGTTTCATCAAACGGTTCGCATTGTTTTGAGTGTGCGGCATTTGCCTGTCTGTGGTTCCATGTTATTTGTCAGCTAACAATGCCTTGCTACCAGACTGCAGTCTGCCTGCAGGCAAGGACCATGTCTGCTCTTTTGCCCGGGTCGTGCTTGTGCTTGGCACAAAATTGGTCTTGGGTACTAGCTGATTGACTAGTAGATGGGATCACAGCCAAGGACTAAGGAGCAAGATGGAAACACATGCACAGATCTGCTCTCCTGTGTTTCGCAACTGAATATTTAATATAGGTTGAGCAGGTCATTGGAAGAGGAGGCTAAATCCCTGCATTAGAACGAGACGGGTAAGTGTCGTGGTTGGTAGACTTGCTGCTAAAGGTTAGTGAGCTGGGGTAGGGGCAAGGGTGGTAATACAGGCCCTGCCGTATGTTCAAGAACATACAGGTGTGGTCCCGGAAAGAGCAAAAATGGTCTTCCAAGGAAATGGGTTTCTTAGAAGATCTTGCTTCATCACAGAGAATAACTGAGAATTCGGGGTAGCTTTTGTCCCTCTTTCCCACGTGCTCTGCCACCCACTGTGGGTCAGTCCCCTGCTTCCTGCAGAAACCCCACACCCAGCTCACAGGCCCTGGGCCCTCTCTTGCTCACTGCTGCGGAGCCTGGCTGGCCCTTACTGTTCTGCCCGACACTGACCCCGGCAGCCCTTTTCAGTTGGAGACAATTAGAAATGGCAGAGCCTTGATGAGAGGCTTGTAAAATACCTCAAAATATTCTAGTACATATTACAGTAAATTTTGAGTAAACACGCTTAAAATATTCTTGAGGGATGTTCAAGAGAAAATGTTTTACTCAAGAAAGGCTGTGCCTCCCCCAGTCAAGAAAACCAAGAGGATAGCCTGGGAAAATGAAAGCCTGGGAAAATGAAAGCTTGGGAAAACACTGATGGAAATGTAGCCCAAGCACACTCTATATGAAATAGATCCCTCCTCTGTCTATAAGCCTTGACCATGACAATCATACAGTTCACAATTTTGCGGGTATAGCAACATAATTTTGTTTTTCCATAACCGAGCTGAAGTTCTCTTTTGAGCTCTTGATCCTCTAGGTGGCAGAGATGATCTCGGGCAGTTCATGGCCTCATGATGCTTTTCCATCTCTGACGGTGCCAAGGCAGGGGGGAGCACCAAGTCCTCAGTTGTCATGGTGCATCCTCACTGTTGCTACCTCCTCCCCCCTAAGATGTCTGTGTTGCCTCCCGGCCACCTGCAGAGTCTGGTCCCTGCAGGTGCTTGCTATGCCTGCTCCACCTAGGATGCCAGGCCTCTTGGGGTCCGCTGCTCCCTGGCCCATGGCCCCCCTGACTTGGGTTCACAGGAAACGTTCTGCTGCTCACCGCACCATGCTGTGGCACCTGGGGCTCTGGGGTTCTCTCAGGTCTCTTCCTGCTGGCTCAAGGGAGTCTCCAGGGACTTGGCGCTGTCCTGGGACCCACCCAGGAGAAGGAGGCTATGGATTCCCTCTGCCTCAGATTCCCCAAACCTGTCTGCATTTCCTGTCATGTCTCCTTCTGTCCCCAGGACTCAGACCAGGGAAGCTAGGGTGAAGGGTTGTTTGCAAGAACCAGACCAGCGTCTGTCCCCTCCCTTTTGAGGTTTCCCAACTTCCTCAGTCAGAGAACTTTCTCTGGTCTGGGGAAGGAGTGCCCTGACTCTTCCTCTATTCTCCCCAGTCTACTGCTTTGTGGCATAACTGATTCCTCCCAGACTTCTGTAACCCCAAAGAATTTCCCCTTCTTTTCCTCTTTTTCCTCCCCTAAGGCACTGGCTAAAGGGCAAAGGGCAAAGGAACTGTGTGTGTGTGTGTGTGTGTGTGTGGTGGGGCAAGGGTAGAGAGGAACTTCAGTAAAACAGCTCAAAATACTCTCCCAACCTACCTTCATTCACAGATTTCCCCTCAGGTAACTGTTGTTGTCATTTTGCTCTGGGCAAGCTCACAGCCAATTGTGAGGGCCCCTCTGCACTCTGACCTCAGCTCCTTGCTTCCTCCTCTCCAGGAAGCGACATCCTATCCCACTGCAGAAACTCACAGCCAGGAATAGTGGACCTCGCCAACCTGTGGAATTACACTCCCAAACCAACCTGTCTCTGGACACGACTGAAGATTCTTCTCTTTATCCTCTCTTCCTGGTTCTCTACAGACACAATTACTTTTTTTTTTTCAAGGAAGTATCGGGGATTGAACCCAGGACCTCGTACATGGGAAGCAGGCGCTCAACCACTTGAGCTACATCCGCTCCCACCATTTCCTTTTTATTTATTCTCCTGCCATACTTTTTGGAAGAGTGGCAATCACTGCTTCTCCAGCTCATATTTAATTCACTTCTCAACTTGCCACATTTTGGGGTCCAGATATTCTCTCAAAGGCCCAGATTTCCACCTCTAGGTCCTCTTGTCTCCCTCCCCTGACCTCTCAGGGCCTCTGACTGTTAATATCAGCCCCCCTTTTTCTCAACACTAAAACCTGCTTGCCTCCCTTCTCTTCCTCCAACTTCATTTTCTCCATCTACTTTAGCATCTTTTCCTTGACTTCTTCTGTGTTAGTTTCATTAGCTGCTTGAGCAAATACCATGCAATGGGTTATGGGAATTTATTGGCTCACGGTTTTGAGGCTAGGACAGGTCCAAATCAAGGCATCATCAAAGCGATGCTTTCTTCTGAATACTGGCGTTCTGGAGCTGGCTGCCGTGATCCTTGGTCCTGGGCTCCTCTGTCACATGGCAAAGCACATGGCAGCCTCTCCCCGACTCTCCCTTCTCTTCTGGGTTCCCTTGACTTTCAGCTTCTTGCTCCCCTTGGCTTTCTCTTTGTCTGAATTTCATTCAGCTTCTAAAGGACTGATTGAGACCCATCCTGACTGAGTGGGCCGCTCCTTAACTGAAGTAGCCTCATCAAAAGGTCCTATTTTCAATGGGTTCCCACCCACAAGAATGGATTAGGTATAAGAACATGTTTTTCTAGGGGTACATACAGCTCCAAAGCACCACACCTTCTTATATATATATTCCTTTGTATATGTTTCTTCTCCCTCGGCCAAGAACTACAACTACAACTCAATAGAACTGAGGCTGAGAATTCAGACTTCTGTCTTTTTAAATCCCCGACTTGGTCCCCTACACCCCACTTCTTACGCCTGAGTCATCCTGACCTGTGTGAATAATTTAAAATCAAAACAAGTTGTAATGATGTATGGTATGTGAATACATCTCAATAAAACTGCTTAAAAAAAAAAAAAAGGGAGGAAGCCAAGGCAAGGGCTCACGCCCCACACTTGCAAGGAGAAGCAGGGTGGGCCCTAAATTCAGAGCATTCTGAGTGTGAGTCTCAGCTCTGCCACCAGCAGCTGAGTGGCCTTGGGCAAGTCACTTCCTCTGTTACAGTTTCATCATCAGTCAAATGGCAATAATAATATCACATACCTTGTTGTTGTCCTAAGAATCAAATAAGAGCCCCCAGTGTCTCCCAGAAGCCAGCAACTTGCACAGATTTTGCCATATCAACGTAAACTTTTACAAAATGTCTCCTCTGTTTGTATTTAGCCTTACTTTAAGCAATAATTTCCTTGAATTTATGACCTTGAACTGCTGATTGTATTTATTTTAATATACAGTAAAATAAAACCTATCTATTTACATATTTTTAAAATGTATACTTGGTATATTCTCGATGCAAGTCATTCATTGGATAAATGTTTTTGCAAATATTTTCTCCCAGTCTGGGGCTTGCCCCAAGTTTCTGTGCTGGGTCCTCCTCTCCTATCTCACCAAGGTGCACAGCTTTACCTGTCATCTCCTTGAGGTTATTGACACCCAGCTCACCTCGACAGCTCTGATGGCCCTTCTGAAGTTCTGACTGCTAATGGACATCTCCATGTGGCATTTGAAAGGGTGTCTCCAGCAGAATGCATTCTCTTTCTCTCAAAACATTCCTCATCTTGGTCAAAGGCGTTATTTGGCTAGTGCAGGATGAGGTCAACTTGCCCTGCAGACATATGACCCCAGGCCATCCCTTGGGCCAGTTCAGTGCTTTCTCCCCAGTCCCGGCTCACAGCTATCCGTTTGGCTGTGGCTTGGGTTCCAATTTTGGCTTGGCTCCTCTGGCTCCTGGCTGGGCACAGCTCCTGGTTTTACCATTAGTGGGAGCTCCATGCCAGCTCACCCTGCTCTGGTCAGGTATGGGGCACCCAGGACCACAAGCAACAGGTCTCTGCTGCCCCCTAATAAGTCCCCACCCCTCTCTGCAATCTACCCAGACCCCTCATCTACCCGCCCTCATTATCTATGCTTTAGATAATAAAGTATAAATCATCCCTACGTAACTACAAAGAAACTTTCAATCTTGGAGCTCGGACTACACACCATCTAGTAATAAAATGAGAGCCTGTTATAGCTAACACACAAAGCACTTCCTGGGGTGTGCTCTTGTTGTTTCTGTGTATAGCAACTGTATTGGGGTGCTGATGCAAAATACCAGAAATCGGTTGGCTTTTTAAAAGGGTATTTATTTGGGGTAGAAGCTTACAGTTACTAGGCCATAGAGCATAAGTTACTTCCCTTACCAAAGTCTATTGCCACGTATTGGGGCAAGATGGCTGCTGATGTCTGCCGAGAGTTCAGGCTTCTTGGGATCCTTTCTTCCCGGGTCTCCGTTTCTCTCCAGGCTCAGCTGCTGTCTTCTCTCCACAAGGCCACCTATAGACTATCAGGCTAACGGCTCTGTCTCTCTCCCCAGTGCTTCTGCTGTGTCTAAGGAGCCATCTCTATTCCTCTGTGTTCTTCTCCTGTGTGTTCACTTCCCAGGCTCCAGCTCAAAACTCCAGTATCAAAACCCCAACTCTGTCCTTTGCCGTGTCTTTTATCTGTGAGTCCCCACCCACCAAGGGGCGGGGACTCAATGCCTTACTGACATGGCCCAATCAAAGCCCAAATCATAATTTAATCAATACCTCTGATGGACCAGTTTACAAACATAATCCAATAACTAGTTTTGGAATTCATAAACAATGCCAAATTGCTACAGCAACTATTTTATGTTTATATTTTCTGAATTTTATTTTTTTAACTTATAAGATAAAAAAGGAATAATCTCCCTTTTCACACTCTATAGCCCCCCACCTGGATTATATCCTTTTACACCTTTTTCTGAGTTCATTCATATACACAAAGCATATGTACAGCTCTGGGGGAATTTCACTTGCTTGTTTTTACCAAAATAGAACCATTCCATACACATTACTCTGCAACACGCTTCTTTTCCACTCCACATTTTCCTAGTCAGCAGATAGAAATCTACCTTTCTTTTTTCTTATTTGTTTATATAATAAATACACATACACATATACATAGAGAGACAATTCTGCATAAATGGCATTTTATTCTTGTTTAATCCTCAATATATCTGGAGAAACATGGCTCTTTCATACCTCCATTCTAGCGTTAACCACCTTGCGTGGGATGTGCTTTTATTTACACATATATCCATGACCAAACAGCAGACTTGTAACGTTATTATTAGCACTGTGCTTCCTCCAATGTAGGAGCTCAATAAATGTCTGCTGAAGGAATGAAAGCCTGCTTTATTAATCTTCCTACTTTAAGATGGGGAAGAAGCTTGGAGCATTAAGGAACTTGTCCAAGAACCCACAAATAAAACACAATGAACTCAAGGCTCAGACTCAGATCCCTATCATTGTAAATTCCTGACTTGGTCCCCTATATTTTGCTCCTGTGCCTGAGTCATAATAACCTGAGTGAAAAAATTAAAACCCAAACCTGGTAAACTTAAAAATTGTATACTTGATATGTTCTAGATACAAATCCTTTGTTGGGTAAATATTTTGCAAATACTTTCTCCCAGACTGGAGCTTGTCTTTGCATTGTTGTAGCAGTGTTTTTTGGAAAGCAAAGGGTTTTTTTTTTGTTTGTTTTGTTTTTTTTTTTACAAAGTCCTATTTATTGATATTTTCCTTTTATAGTTCATGCTTTGTTATTTTAGTTAAGAAGTCTTTGTCAAATGCAAAATCACTAAAATTTTGTCCTAACTTTTCTAAGTTTTATAGTCTTGGTTTTTACACTTAGAACTGTGACCCATTTTGAGTTCATTTTTATATATGATATGAGGAAAGGATTGCAGTTCACTTTTTGCATATGGCTATCTAATTGTACCATTTGTTGAAGAGATTACCCTTCCCCCCATTCAATTGCGTGCACCTTTGTGGAAAATCAATAGATTGTATATGTGTGGGTCTATTTCTAGACTATTTAATCTTTTCTATTGATTGACATATCTGTCTTTTCACCAATACCTCACTGGTTTGATTATTGTAACTTTATAAAAGGTTTGAAATCATGCAATGGAAGTACTTGAACTTTAGTCTTTATTTTTCAAAGTCGTTTTGGAGATTCTATATGTTTTGCCTTTCCATATAAATTTTAGAATTGGCTTGCCAGTGTCTATTAAAAAGCTTGCTAGAATTTTGATTGAAAACGCACTGAATCTACAGATCATTCTGGGGAGAAACTGACATTGTAACAATATCGAGTCTCTGATCCATGAATATAGTATATCTCTCCATTATTTTGATTTTCTTTCATTTCTCTCACAATGTTTTGTAGTTTCCAGTGTGTATGTCTTTCACATCTTTTGCCAAATTTATCGCTAAGTAGTTCATATTTTTATATTATTGTATGTGGTATTGTTTTTATAATTTCAATTTCTGATTTTAATTGTTGGTATATAAAAATATAATTGAATTTTGTATATTGACCTCGATTATTGCAACCTTGCTAAACTTACTTATTAGTTCAGTAAGAAGACAAACAATCCAATTTTAAAAAGGGCAAAAATATTTAAGGAGAAACAGGATATTACATGGTGTCATAGCATCTCCACTAAAATATGTATTAATTACAAAGGAAAAATAGCAACTTTACGGTGGAGAAATATGCCAGACATGACCTTTACCAAGTGATCAATTTGACATTATCAGTAATATGACATAGCTACACCTGATAGAATGTCCTGAAAGGCTTATTACCCCTGTAGTATTCTTTCCAAAAATTCATAACTGTAATCTAATAATGAGAACACATCAGGCAAACCCAAATTGAGGGACATCTCACAAAATACCTGTTCAAAAGTGTCAATGTCATAAAAGACAAGGAAAGAATGAGGAACTGTCACAGATGGGAGGAGATGAAACACATCCATGACAATTAGAGACATTGTGGGATCCTGGATTGGCTCCTGGAATAGAAAAAGGGCATGAGTGTATAAGTGAAATTTAAATAAGGTCTGACATGCAGTTAATAGCATTGTACCAATATTAATTTCATAGTTTTGATCATTGTACTGTGGTTACTTAAGATGCTAACTTAAGGGGGTGGGGTGAGGGTTATACAGAAACTCCTTGCACTATACTTGCGTTTTTCCCTATAAGTATTTTTTTCAAAAAATTGAAAAAATATGGACAAAATATTTAAGCAAACACATCAGCAGAGAGGATATAAGAAAGTGAAATAAGCATATGGAATGACGTTCAACATCATGAGTTATTAGAGAAACTCAAATATGAACACCAGTAAGATACCACTACACACTCACTAGACTGGTTAAAATTAAAAAGACTGATCATACCAAGTGCTGATAAGGATGTGGAGCAACTGAAACTCTCCTACACTGATGCTGGGAATGTAAAATGGTACAACCACTTTGGAAAACATTTCTTTAAAAGTTAAACACAGGGAGTGGATGTAGTAAACAAACACATGAAAAACCGAGCTTTCATTGGGGGTAGATGTAGCTCAGTGGTTGAGCGCCTGCTTTCCATGTGTGAGGTCCTGGGTTCAATCCCCGGTACCTCCTTTAAAAAAAAAAAGCTAAAACACATGCTTGATATACAATCCCAGGTATTTATCCAAGGGAAATGAAAGCATATGTCTGTACAAACCTTATACATAAATGTTCACAGCTACTTTTTTGCTTGTTTTTAATTTTTATTATTGAGGTGAAATTCACATAACATAAAATTAACCATTTTTAAGTGAACAATTCTGTGCATTTAGTACATTCACAATGTTATGAAACCACCACCTCTCTCTAGTTCCAAAATATTTTCATCACCCCAAAAGGAAACCCGTACCCACTACTCAGTTGCTTCCCATTCTCCCTCCCACTTCCCCCTGCCCCTAGCAATCTACGTTTTCTCTGTGGATTTATCTATTCTGGATATTTCATGTAAATGGAACCTTACAAAATATGACCTTTTGTGTCTGGCTTCTCTCACTTAGCATAAGGTTTATCCACTTTGCAGCAAGTATTCATAGCAACTGGAAACAACCCAAATGTCTATCAGCAGTTTAATGGATAAACAAATTGTAGACTGACTATTCAACAAACACAATTCAGCAATAAGAAGGAACAACGTATTGATACATGTAACTACATAGATGAAATTCAAGATAATTACTCTGAGTGAAAAAAGCCAGACGAGAAGGAGTACATACTGTGTGGTCCCATTCATATAAAATTCAAGAAAATATAAACTAATCTACAGTGATAGAAAGTAGATCAATAGTTGCCTGGGCACAGGGATTTGATAGGAGATAGGGCTGAATTTCAAAGAGGCATGAGGAAACTTTGAGGGTGATGTTTATTATCTAGATTGTGGTGATGGGTTCGTAGGTTATAGGTGTCAAAACTCACCAAACGGTACACTTTAAATATATGTAGTTTAATGTATGTCAATTATATCTCAATCAAAGCTATTAAAAAATGTGTATTTGGGCTCCAGGAACTGTAGGAACAGTGTGATCAGCTTATATCTTCTTATACCAGATTCTGAACCAGGTCCAAACCAGGTGTGGGGTGGAGGTAGTTCACCAGTTATGGCGAGGCAGGTGATAAGACACACCCTTCTATGGGTTTTGGGGACTTCCCAGAGATTAGGATTTCACGTCCAGAAGCAAGTGGTTCCTTAAGAAGGTCAGGGCTGAATGAAGCCAACAGAATCCTGTAGTTTATGGCCTGGGAAAGGGTTTTGCTACTACTGTAGCAAGAGGGCAAGCTTTACTTTTACCTCCCTCTGAGTTTCACAGAGGAAGGTAACTCGCTTGAGTCCTTCTCCTCTGGGTGCTTCCAAACCACACATTCCTGAATTCCTACTCTGGTTTATTCTAATAAGAACTAGACTATCCCTTAATCCTTGCTTAAAGGGCCCATGTTTATTGAAGCCATAAAGTCTGAGCCAAGGGTCATAAATCACTCCTTATCCTCACCCAGAGCATGAGGCAGGTAGGAATGGGTGCCTAGAGGTAACATTATTATGAATCTTGTCTGTTTCTTTGGTGTTTTCCCCTCTGGGTAGCTCCTGTGAACCCCTGTGCTGGGAATCTCCATCTGCCCCTCCAGCCCCAACTTCTCCACTCTCCTCCATCCTGCTCTGCACCCATAAAGGAGAACACCAGCTGCACTGCCCTTGCCCTCTGGCTTCCAGTAGAAAATCCAAGGACAGAAAAGAGAGAAAAACTGGGGAACTCATTCCCCAGCTCCCTCCCTGCCAGGCTGCTTTTCCTTAATGCCTGGGTTCTCCTACCTAAGATGTCAGGTGTCTCCTCTCTTACCACTAGGGCTCTCACCTGGCTCAGCTAGAGCACACTCCCCTTGTCACTTCAGGCCTAGAGGTGACAGCAGTTCCCCACTATTCTAGCTCCTCAGTGCTTCACCATCAAACTCTCAATTCCCCCTTTGAGTGCACAACCCTCATCCTCCTAGAGCTCTGAATGATACACCTTCATCGACACCCCAAACACCACCCTATCGTCAGCATCCCCCAACAATGCAGTTTCCTGAGACATCACCCTGGGATTCCCTGATACTGTCCTCCCCTCCTGGCCTCTTGCCCAGCCCCTTTGGTTTCTACCCACCCACCTGCCCTTGGCCTCTTCCTTGTTGATACTGTCTTGTCAAACACTGAAGTCATCTCCTCTTCCTCAACCAGCTACCCCACCATGCTCCCAGACTCAATGTCATCTCTATCTTTCAGGACACAAAGCTCAAAAACTAGGTGACAGCTAACCTTTCCCCAGAGGGACCCTGGGTGGGGAAGGGTCACCCTGATGCCTTAAACACCATGTAAGTAAAGGTGAACCCGGGTGCTAACTCTGCAAATGTTGCCTCACGGCAAACCCCATTCCCATGACACTGCCACTTTAAAATCCTTCCTCTACAGAAATTCTGGAATCACCACTGCCTTCCCTCTCATCCCCTTTGCCCACGCCTCATTCACTTAACGTTTCAGGTACAGAGCTTTCTGCTGTCCGTTCTAGTTGAAGACCTCGTCTCTCAACTGCTGCTGGAGTCTCCACCTGGGTCCCCTTCCTTCCAGCTCGCCCCCAAAACCCGGTCCACACCATGCCAGCACTGGCAAAGCGCAGGCAGGCCAAAAGTCTTCAGGGGCTCGGCAGCGCCTGCAAATACCCACGCCTTTCTCTCACTTCTGTACTGAATGTGTGCATTTTTATCAGAAGTTGTTAAAACTTAACAACTCGCCCGACTCTTTAATGCTTAACATGCCCATTCTTTACTCTGAGTTTCAAAGAATATTTTTAAAAACATCACAATTGGAATTGCATGGAAAACATCTAACTTTCTCAGCATCTTCTTTAAGGATCCCCCTTCTTTCTGGCTGGTGGAGAGAAGGGTGCCCGAGCCGTGGAGAAACAAGTGTCCACAGGGGTTTCCACCCACGAAGAAGTTCTGGTGCCGGTGCAGAAGCTGCGGGGTCTGGGAAGAAGGCGCCGGCAGGGACTCGGGGCAGGAGCGGGGTGGGGAGGAAGCAGCGAGGGCCAGACTGGGCGCTGGCGGGGGCTGGCCTCCGGGCAGTGCCATCCCCGGCTCCCCGGTGCCAGGCCCGAGAGGAGTAAACAGGCTGTTCCCAGCCGGGCTCCCAGGGGCAGGCCCGACCCCCCAGTCGGCGGGACCCCCGCCCTCCACCCCAGGGTCTCGCAGCGCAGCCGACCCAGGCAGGACTCGGAGCCTCCAGGGGCGCTTCCCAGGACGCCGCGGCGCGCGGGGCGGGGCTGGGGGGGGGGCGAGGGGCGGGGCGGGCGGCGCGCGGCGGGGGCAGGTCGGGGCAGCCCCCAGGCCCCACCCCCTGGCCACCCCGCCCCCGCCAGGCGCGGCGGGGCCGCGTGATGGACAGGCCCACGGGCCCCTCACGGCGCGCGCTTCTCCGCCCGGCACCGCCCAACCCGGCCCAGCAAGCCGAGGGGCCCCGGCGGGGGCGGGGCCGGGGGCGGGCGGGGAAGCCCGTGGGCGAGGGGCGGGGCCTCGGGAGAGAGCGGCAGCGCTCCCGGCCAATGGCAGGCGGGGGCCGTCCCTTTAGCGCCGGATCGCGGCGGGTGGGGCGGGGCGGGCGGCGCCGTAGGGCTCGCGGGCGGCCGAGGCCGCGGACTCGCTGAGCGCGGCGACATGGACCGGATGGGCAGCTCCATGAAGCAGGTGCCCAACCCGCTGCCCAAGGTGCTGGGCCGGCGCGGCGCCGGCGCGGGGCTGGAGGCGGCCGAGCGCGAGAGCTTCGAGCGGACCCAGGTGAGGCGCAGGCACCCCGGGGCGGAGCCGGGGCGCCCCGGGAGACGCCGTGCCTGGAGGGGGCGTCCAGGAGAGGGGTCAGGGGTCCGCGAGGGGCGGGCATCGGGTTCGCAGACCAGGCGATCCGAGGAAGGTGGGGGACCCCGGGGCATCCCTGCTGGCCTGGGGCGGGGGCCGGCTGCGAGGAGCGGGGCTGATCTGGGGCGCGGGCGAGGCGAGGGGGCCAGGCGCGGACAGCACCGGGGTCACAAGGGGAGACGAGAGGCGAAGGAACTGGAAGGGGGCTCCAGACGGGGGTGCGCACTGGGGGCCACTTGGGGTGCCCTGGGGCGGGGAGGCGAAAGGAGGGGAGCCCTTTCCTCTCCCTCGAGCCGCCGCTCCTCCGTTGCAAGGACATGCCCCTAACCCCTTAGCACCCCCCGACCCCTTGTCACCCCGTTCCTCTGCGGCTTCTGCCTGGTCCTCACCACCCCCAGCTGTAAGCTCCAGAGGGCGGAGGTCAAAGGGTCTGAGCGGCGAGAAGGAATGTAGGAAATGCAGAGTGAGGCCGAGCCTGGACAGTGACTTGGGACTGGAGGGGGGTACCAGTCAAGGGGCAGGAACGGGGGTTGCTGGTGGCGATGCGCTGCCCAGCCGTGCCCAGAGCCCTGACTTGGGGTTTTGTTTCAGGGCTCTAACATGCGCCTCACAGCTAATAGGCAGACTGCCCTATTTGTCTAGCCTGAGCAGGGCACGGGGCCAAAATTCCTCAGTGTCATCAACAAAAAGCCACAATCCATTTTTACCTCAGTTTTTCAATGCCTGATGTATTGATGTGACTGAAGAAAGCCAACATGCTTATGCCGTGGTGCGGATCCTTTGCATGTAAAATCCATTTCAAAGGGTGCAGCACTTCTTTTAATCCCAGGGCCAAGGCTGTATGGGCAGATTTGTTCTCTTGCTTGCTCTCAGAGTGGAACTTGTGAAGACCCAGTTGGGTGCCCACTCCCCTGCACTGGGCTCGCAAGTATGTGCCACAGGTTTCCCTCAAAATACAGTAGAAAGTTAGGGAATGGGCACTGAAGTTTCAGAAAAGAGGGTGGGGACCAGAGTGGAGTGATCTGTGTGTGGAATCTTGTGAAGACTAGAGCTCTTCGCCCCAGGGGACTACAGCCTCTTCTGGTCCCAGATGCTCCTTGGCCCCACACTCATCTCTACTCAGAGGAGCAGGGAGAGGGGACCAGTCCCTGCCTCTCAGGCTTGTTTTCTGGCTTTATGGACTGGATCGCTGAAATGCAGGAGGTTTTCTGTGTCTGACCCAGCGGTACCTTGGGTATCATCACCTGCTTACAAGAGGTGGAATGTTCCAAGGAACAGTGCGGATTTTCTTTTCTTTTTCATGAAAGAGGAAAATAAATAGGTGTTCTTTTATAACAACCCACTCCTGCTATAGATGCAGATAAGTAAAAACTGGAGCAATAGAGAAATACACATAGGACTTTGACCCACTGCAGGGATGGAAATTAGGTTTGTGAATGTGTCCCTCCATAGCTGGCATGTCCTCTGGCTATCCAGAGACAGCCCGACAAGGAGAGTCTAGGTCAGTGTTTTCCAGTATTTTACATTCTGTGGAACAGTTGTACTTGTCCACATTGGGCTTAGTGCTTGTGTGTATGTGTGTGTGTGTGGTGGGGAGGTGGACTGGAGGAGGAAAGGAGAGTTTTTCTATTGTTGAAACTATTTAGGGAAGGAGGAAAGTGAAGAAACAAAAGAGAATGTTCCTAAAACCCTGCATTAGCCAATCTGCAAAAAGGTATTTTGTTTAATGACTACCTATTAAATGTATAATGAAATATACAATTGAGTTAGAAAAAAATTGTTTTTAATGAGTTAGAGACCATGAGAATCAGCCAAGGCAATAATTGTATCTAATTATTGTGTTTGGCACCTTTCTAAGTACTTTGCTGTATGTATTACCTTATTTAATCTTGACAAAAACCCATGAGGTGGATATCAGTCACATTTTACCACCGAGGAAACTGAGGCACAGAGAGGTTAAAGCACCTTGCCACAGCTGGAAGTAGCCCCGACCTTTAGCCACTTCCTTAGGCTGCCTCTATTCTGGAATTGAGTTTACATCTGGGCCAGTGTGTAGGCCATGTGGCCTGAGGCCAGCCGCTTAACCTTCCTAAGCCTCAGTTTCCTAATTGTAAAGACAATACCCACCTTGCAGGTTTATTGTGGGAACTAAATGATATAAAATGTGAGAAGGCATTTTGTGACCTGAGTGCTGTTCAAATGTAGCATGTAAGTGGTACAGCCCCATGGAGGTGGGGAGACCTTAGAACAGTTTAAGCTCTTCAGTGGAGGGGTGGAAGGGATACTAGGTAATGGGAGCCGAGAGCCCAGATAAAGTACAGCCTGTATGAGCGCAGAAAGACTGGGAGCCCTCACTGAGGACTGAAGCGCCACCTTCCAGCTGGGTGGAGAGGAGGGCAAGGGGCTTTCCAGTAATGGGGAACCGTCTGGAAGCAGAAAAACACGCGGTGTGGATGCAGATGAGATTAATGGGCTGAGGTGGAGAGAGGGGCCAAATTGGTCCCTTCCCCTCTGAACTCCCACAGCACACTTTGTCAACCCGCTGAGCGCTTGCCAAAGTCCCTGGCCCAGAATCCTCTCTCTCTATGTTGCCCACAGTAAACTGGGAGCATCTTGAGAACAGGCCTGGTTCTTGCTCTAGCTGTATCCTCCCAATCCTCACAATGTGACAGTCCCTGTCTCTCAGGGGTGTCCCCCACCCAACTCGTCATAGGCAATCTTCTGGCTTTAGGGGTGTGAAAGTAGAGTTGGGAGCTCCTGCTGTAGTAGTGCTACCTTTTCTGGAACACTTTTCAGTTTATAAAGCATGTTTTTTTAGTTGTCACTGAGGCTGCATGATGGTTAGGTTTTATCATCCTCATTTATGGATGAGGATGCTGCAGCCCAGAGAGATTGGTATCTTGCCCAGGGTCACTCAGTTGGTGAGTGAAAGGGTTGGGATTTGAACCCAGGACTCTGGGTTCTGAGTCTCATTCTGGCCTATTCTATCCCACTGGCCTCCACATCAGCCCAGAGAGTAATCCTGGAGCAAACTTGGAGGGCTGCAGCTCACAGACAAACAAAATACCCTGTCTGTGTTTACTTAGCAGGAAAATGGTTCTCTCTATGGTTTGTTATTCTTTGCTCACCCATTTAGTGAGCACATACCTTCCAAGGAACCCGGGGATGAGTAAGATAAAGAGACCAGCCCCGAAGGAGCTCAGAGAGGAGGTGGACCAGAGACCGTGGGGGCTCCTCTCCAAGACTGTGGACCTGCAGCAGCATCAGTGGTTGCTGTTAGAAATGTAGGAGCTAGGCCCTGCCCCAGGCCCACTGAGTCAGAGTCTGGATCTAGCTAGAGCCCTGGGTGTTCCTGTGCATACAAAAATGTGAGCAGTGCTGCTCTGTAGTAGGCAAGTGGGATGATAGGCGAAGACAGGCTATGGAAACACAGGAGGGAGCCAACCCGGGCTTAGAGAGTCACAAACTGAGTAAAGGATGGAAATGAACCATTAGGCATTGGGAAGAGCCAGGAGACTTGGGTTCTAGAGAGAAAGAGAAAGAAACAAATATTTATTGAGGGCCTGCTGGGTACTAGGAACATGCTATTTGATTTTTTTTTTTTTTCTTTCATGCTATTTGATTTGTATTAGTTATGCTATTTAATAGCTCAGGCTCAGAGAGGCCAAGTGACTGGTCCAAGATCACACAGCAAACAGATGGTGATGCCATGGCTTCAATATTGGAGGGCCAAATCCCTTTCTCCATGTTTAAGACCAGGGGTGTTTCTACTGTCCTGCTTAAGGATCTCAACCCTGGCTACACATTAGAATCACAAAAATACTGTTTTCTGGGCCCCACGCTGCAGAGATTCTGTCTCAGTGGATCTCGGGTGGTTGTTGGCAATTGGTGAAGCACCCAGGTAATTCTGTGCAGCCAGGTGGTGTCTACTGAGGCTGATGTGCTCCCATGGCTCTGGGATGGCTAGTCCATGCAGGTTATACCCAGAACACCAAGATGACCTTGCGGGCAAGAAGACTGTGCCTTGGTGTTTGTTCTTTGTAAACACAAATGCTCCGGCTCCCTTGGAGCCCCTGAGGCCAGGTTGTACAGCCCCTCCCCGGTGCACCTAGGCCCCTTCTCCTGCTGCCATTGACCAGGTGTACAGAGCATCAGCGTGGCCTCAGGTCTGAGCAGGTGAGCTCTTCCTGCCAGGAGAGCTGAAAGTGAGCCCCGTTTTCCCATTTACTTCACTTTACAGTCAGAGATGGCTTCTTACACAAAAGGTGCTGTGGCCGTCCCACCCCCTTAAATGGCATTGAAATGTAAGAGCTTTCTTTGGGTCTGCGGCTTTGACCTCTCCTGCTTTTCCTCCCCCCGGTTAGAGCAATGACTGCCATTTGCTGCCCACTTACAGTGTGCACGTGGTGGAGGCCTTGCACAAACCTCCCCTTTCCATTCTTGAAATATACACACAAATTCTGATCCCTGTTTGACAGATGAGGTGATAGAGGCTGAGAGGGGTTGATAACGAGCTCAAGATTACAAAGGAAGTGATGGAACTGGGGTGCTGACCCAGGAAAACCCGCCCCAGGGCCCAGCTTTCCACTGCTTGCTCACCTGTCACTGCCCCCTTCAGTGCTCTTTCTCCTCCCACCCGCCCCCTAACAGTCGGGTCCCAAGGCTCTGTGCTGCACCCACTTCTCTGTCCACTTCCTCTGCGTCACCTCCATCTGATGGTTTCTGTACTCACTTCCCTGACATTGGCTCTCCACTTCTCCCTCCTAATTCCCACACCTGTTGATCACTTCCCATTGGACATCCACAGCTGGATAACCACACACACCCAACTCAGCTTGGGTCTCCCAGCCCTGAATGCCCCGTGTCTGGTTATCGGTCCCGCCATCCTACCCTTGGCGCCAGTCCCGAGTCGTCCCTCACTCTGGCTCTCAGCCTCGTCCTGGAGAGTCCACCTCTGTAATGCTTCTCCAGCCTACCCCTGCTCTGCTTTTCTGTCCTTGCCACCTCCTACCTGGATTGCCATGATCCCATCCTCCCTGCTCCCACACAGTCTGGGCCAGACTGATTATCTCCAAAGCCCAGCACTGCTGTGTAACCCCTTTTCCAATAACTTTTGCTGACTACCTAGAAATTCTCCATGGTGGTGCCATCAGGGTCCCTGGTCCCTATCCTTTCCCAGCTTTCACCTGCACTGCAGCCCTCCAGGAGAGTCCCTGCAGTCTGGTCCCAGCGGATCACATAATCAAGTGAGCATGAGACACCCTACTGCCTCCCTGCGTCTGCTGCTTTCTCTGCCTGCACTGGCCTCCCCTCCTCCCTCTGTCCACCTCGGATACCACCTCTCCCAAGACCATCTCGGCTGGTCCTCGTAGAGGCTCTTATCTACCATGTGGCCCTCACATCTTGTCTTTCCTTCCAGGTTCAAAACTCTTGGGGGTAGGGTCTGGGTTTCAGTACCAAGTGGAGGCCCTTGCACGAGGCAGGCACCGGTGCCCGTTTGCCAAATGCGTGCACATAACACAGCTGGAGTTGCTGGAGTTGCCACAGGCCCTGGGGAGCTGCGGGCAGGCCCCTGCTTGCAGGGCACTCTTCTGGTGCACATTTTAGAGATTCTCCCTTTGTCTCCTTTGATTCCTGCAATGATTAATTCTTACTAAGTGCCTGTGTGCCAGGCCCCTGCTGCCACAGGTAAAACCCACCCAGGAGGGAGCTCAGAGGCTAACCTCAGAGTTAGGGCTCAAGGTCGATTATCTGAGTCTCTGCAAAGTTAAGAGCACTTTATAAGCATTCCTAAAATGTGGTCTTGGACTTTCCAGGACTTCCTTCTGATTCAGGTGGGACCTTTGTGAGGCAGAAAATTTCACTAGGAAGGGAGGGTGACTGGCTTGGTATCCCGGGGGCCTGGATGGGGCTGACAGGCAGTGGTCCCTGTGCAGGTGCTGGAGTTTGCAGGGAGGTTAGGATGAGGGCACAATAATATGAGAGCACTCCCCGGAGAATGAGAAAATCTGGCTCTGCTACTGAACTTCTCATTTCAAAATGTGGAGGGTAGAAAAGATTCCTGAGGGTCCTTCCAGCTTTCAAATATGTTAGCTCATAAAACTTCTGTAAGCAAGCTCTGACATTGTGAAATAAGGACACACATCTCTTCTGAGCATTCCACTGCTTTCTTGAAAGGTATCCTGCGCCAGTGACGTGGGGCTCACAAAAGTGCATCTCAGAAAGGGGTGGGGTGTGTCTGGGGGTGGGGGACAGGAAAATGGGTTCCCAGCCTCTTCTGGGTACCAAAAGAATTTCTTGCCTGGCATGTCTGCGATCCACTGATGAAGACTGTTTTAAGCTCCCCCATGCAGTGGCCCGTTTATTCCATTAGTTCAGGACAAAGTGTGGAGGAGACCTGGGTGTGTTGGGGTGCAGCCTGGTGCAGTGGTGCGGTGGGCTGGCAGCCAGTTCTCCTGCATCAAGAAGGCCTGGAGATTTGCCCACCTAGGAGAGGGAGCTTGTCAGCCCCACCTCCCTGGCAGGGTGGAGGCTGCTTCCTGTTTCCCTGCCTGGGCAGGCAGGGAGGAGCCCTGCTGTGGTCAGCTCGTGGTCAGTACAGGCTGCCACTGTCGAGGGGAGAGACAGGATTTGAGGTGCTCCTCTGGCTCAGACGGGGAAGGAAAATGGTGTCTTTTCTTGCGTCTGAAAGGTTGCAATTGCCACCTCTGCTGTTACTGCTGTGAGACAGCTCAGGAAACTGCCCTGTGATGTCCAGTGCGGCCGTCAGCAGCCAATGCTCTGCATGGCTGATAGATAAAGTTTATAAGGCACCTCTTCATATACCTCTTTCAAGGCACAGGATAACTATGCAATAGGTGGTTGTCATCATTTTCCAGTTTTGGACACTGAGGCTCAGAGAGGTTAAGTGTCTTGCCTAAGAGCTCTCAGGAAGTAGCAGAGCTGAGATTTGAACCCGGTGTACCACATCCCAAATTCTATATATTCCTTTCTATATCTGTCCTTAAACCTGAAGCCTGCTCTGGGGCTGGTAACTTAAGAAGGGTACAGAGATTTTTTTTTTTTTCCTGAGTCCTCTCCAATTGATTTATTTGGACATTTAAAATTCCTCCTGGGAAAAGATTTTTGTAACATATGAATATACATCAAAATATGCAAAATATATTTAAAACCTTTTTCAAAAGCAAAAAAAACCCTATAAATATATATATCTATGTATGTATATATATAACCTAATAGAAAAATAGCAGAAATTTCACAAAAAGATATCTAAATGGTCAGTAAACATATGAAAAGGTTCACAACTTCATTAGTAATCAGGGAAATGCAAGTTAAAACTACGATGAAATACTACTACATGCCCATTAGAATGGCTAAAATAATAATAATAATAATAATAGAAAACTAAGAACCAAATCTTGGTAAAGATATGGAGCAATGAGTATGTTCCTACTGTGCTGATGGGGCTGGAAACTGGTGCCACCAGGTTGGAAGCAGCCAGGTATTATGAAATTGCAGATACGTGTGCCCTATAACTTCGTGGTTCCACTTCTTAACAAGGGGTCCATGAGCTTGAACTGAAATTCAAAAAAAACCATTATTCTTGTGGGGGCGTGTTGGTACGGGGGTGATATATTTTTTGAATATTACACAGTCCAGTATGGACTTAGTAAGGGGTCCCTGGTTTTCACCTGACTGGCAAAGGAGTCCGTGGAACAAAAAAGGCTAAGAACCGCAGCACTAGGTTGAAAAGTATCTCCAGAAGAGATGTATAAGAATGTTCATAATCACATTGTGTAATAGCCCCAAACTGGAAACAACACAAATCCCTCATCAACGCAGATGGGTAAATAAATTGTGATAATAGCCGTTCGTTAGAGCACTATACAACAATAACAAGTAAATAAAGTATAGTTACTTTCAACATGGATAGATCTTACAAACATAATGTTGAGTGAAAAGAAGCCAGACATAGAAAGCTACCTTCTGTATGATTCCATTTATATTAGGTTCAGAAAGCAGGCAAAACTAAACCAGCACTAGGGGCACTTGCTTGGAGGGTAAAACTAAGGCAAACAGGATGTGATGACCGTAAAAGTCAAGATAATGTTTACCAGCAGCTGACTTTGGTGAGGAAGCATCTCTGCTGATACCTTGATTTGGACATTTCCTGGCCTTGGAACTGTAAAATTTTACAAATAAATCCCCTTCATAAAAGCCAAAAAAAAAAAAAAAAAAAAAAGATAATGTTTATCCTTGATGCAGGGGAGGGCTAGTAATCAGGAAGGTCATAGGGAGGCTTCTGAGGTCCTGCCAGTCCATTTCTTGGCCCCATTGGTGGTTTATGGTAAAGCTGGCCTTATCTATCTATCTAGTTAGCTAGCTATCTAGCTATCTTCTATCTATATCTACCTATCATCCATCTATTTATTTATCAGTAGTATTTTAATGACCATTTAGGTTTCCATTATGTTCATTTTTATTTTTCTGTAAGTATATTTCAGAATAAGGAAGTTTTTAAACAAAGAAAAGAAAGAAACTTCCCAGGGAGGAGGAGGCAGTGCCTTGCAGGGGCTGAGCACCTGCTCCTACATGCTGCCCCTTACATTTTATTTCCTCCTTTGAGGTGCCTCTCAAATCCAGCCTCCCCGGGGGAAGCACTCCTGAGGCTGCCCCTGGGAACTGGGAAGCTTTTGATTTATGAACCATGCATGTTCAAACTGCATATTCCCGGCACTGCTGTAACTTGTAGCCATGAAGCTGAGGCCCTGTCATTCGCCCACCCTTGGCCTGGTGCTCTCAGCTGTCATGCATTTGTGTCTTTTCTCTGCCTCCCTTCCTGGCAGACAGGCCCTAAGTTCCTCCAAGGGCCGGGGCCGCGGCTCACTGGTCTTCAGTGTGCACAGCAGCCCAAGCTCAGGATGTCTGTGAAATACAAAATCAATTAGGTGGTGGGAGGTGCTTAGAGGAGAGGAGGAGAGAAGAAGATGTGTCTCTAGGCTCAAAAGAAGTACGTTGGTGGGCTTCTGGAGCACGGAACTCAGCCTTGGCTCTAGTTCCAAAGACGTTGATCAGGTCGGGAGTGATGGAGCCAAGTGAGCCGCTGTGAGAAGCTGGGGGCTTGGGAATGCCCCCTGGTACCATGGCGGCACTCTGCGCTGCCCCAGGACCTCTCTGTGTTTCTGTCAAGGACACAGTTCTGGCCGTGTGGCCCTGTGGCCAGCCCACCGTGGCAATTCAGAGTGCGAGTCCTTCCGTCTTACTCAGCTGTCATGTCTCCTCTCCCATATTGGACTGGACGCAGACGCCTTCTCTGTTTGGTTTTCCTTTGGTCTGTCTCGGCTAATGCTTTATTATTCCTTCTCATTTCCCACAGTCCTTCCAAAAGAGAAACACAGGCAGGAGCTATGTGGTTCCTTCTCTAAGCAGGATCCAAGGCGATTTCTGTTGTGTTGACAGGTGAGCTCAAAGCTCCAGCTCTCCAGACTGGCCGGCATTCAAAAAACTGGGTGTTGTAACCTCAGTCTCCTCACACAGTGTCTGGCCCTGAGCAAGGCTCAATAAGGATTTGTAGGATGAAGGGTGAAATATTTTGAATAAAGGACAGATGAACATCAGCCATGGTTGGTCCCATTTCCTAACTGGGAACCCCCATGAGCAAACCCTGAACCTGGAAGCAAACGAGCACAGTGGGAACCGCCGGGGCCCCTGAAGAGACCAGCGCTCTCATGGAACTGTGGGTGATTCTCAGGGGACCTCCTACCAAATGTCACCTCCCCAACTCGTGCTTGGAAGTGGCTTGGAAACCTCCACTTTCCCTGGGGATCCTGATTCCAGGATGGGACCTCCCTGTACAGCCTAGGCTCATTACCACCACCATGGAAAACCCAGCCCACCTTACTTGAACTCTCTGTCTTCTACCCTAAACTTGCTCATTCTCCCTTGTTCTCAGTGTTAGCAGATGGTGCACCATTCCCTGATTGGCCATTCAAGCTGAAATTCTCATCTTTGTCACCCCCTTGTTCTGTGTCGCACCTTGTTCTGTGTCGGTAGTGCTCCAGTCCTCCAGCTACACTGCTCTGCCTCAGTTTAGGCTGCATCTCTCGTCTGCACAGCCCACCTGGCCTTCCTGCCTTCCGAGCTCTACCCTCGTGAGATCTTCCACTTCCCTGGCTGCCAGAGTTCTCTTTTCAAAGGCACAATTGCTTCTATCACTCTATGTTTTCAAAACCCCTGCTTGTTGCCTATTACTCTGAGCTTAGACCTGAGCTCTTTGGCATGGCTCAGAGCCAAACCTTGCCAGCCTTCCTGCCCTGCCACTGCCACCCTCCCCGACAGCCCACTGCCCCACCCAGCCCCTTGGCACTCTCCCAACATTGGCCCACTGTCTTGCTCCTCTGTGTTTTTCCGGGTGGCACCATTTTTTCCTGCTTAAAATGCCCCCTCACTTTGTCCACCTGCCAAACTCCGCTTCTTCCTTGAAGTCCCATCTCAGATGTCCCGTCCTCTGGGAAACTTCCCCTACTCTTCCATTCAGAGTTACTTGGTTTTGTTTCTGGGCCCCATAGCTTGAGTCACACTGTGCTAATTTGTTTGCCGGGGTCTCTGCCCCACACAGACTGCAAGCTTCACCACAGACTCCCCATCCTAAACATAATGCTTGGCACACAGTAGGGCTTCAGTAAATGTTGGTTGCATGAACTGATGGTGCTTATTAAGCCCCTGACTTTATTCGATTGTTGCTAAACCAGAAAACTGAACAGGCCCAGTTCCCACTCAGAGGCAAGTTCCCCACGCTTTGGTGAACGGGTTGATCTGTTTCAGATTGAACCAGAACCGTAGCTCTGGCACCGCTGGTGGGATAGAGGTGAGTGTGTTCAGGAGTGCAGAGAATTCAGTGAAGACACAAAGGGGAGGCTCCCAGGATCAGGATTCCTGGTTTATGATCCGTGCTGGGGCTGGTAGGTTTTCCTTCAATGGCTTAGACGTGGGAATGGGATGTGTGGTAGGCAGAGGCATGACCCTGCCCCACCTCCAGTCAATCCCTGCCCTAACCCCCGGGACCTGTGAACACACTGCATCCCCATGGCAAAGGAACTTAGCAAATATTAGTGCCTATTAGAATAGGGAGGCTAGCCTGCATTAGCCAGGTGAGCCCAATTTCATCACGAGGCCCTCAAAGGCAAACAACCGGGACGTGGATGTGGCTCAAGCATTTGGGCACCCGCCTACCACATGGGAGGTCCCGAGTTCAGTGTCCTGTGCCACCTAGAGAAGACGAGCTAGACAACAAGCTGGCGTGGTGAGCTGACACAAGTTGACACAACAAGGAGACACAAAGAGGAAAGACAATGAGAGACACAACAAAGCAGGGAGCGGAGGTGGCTCAAGTGATTGAGTGCCTCTCTCCCACATGGGAGGCCCCCGGGTTTGGTTCCTGGAGCCTCCTAAAGAGAAGACGAGCAGACACAGAGAGCACACAATGAATGGACACAGAGAGCAGATAGCGAGCACAATGGTGGAGGAGGGAGAAATAGATAAAATAAATTAAAAAAAAAAAAAGCAAACAACCTTCTCTGACTGCAGGCAGGAGAGAGAAAGATGCTCAGAGTGATGTCGAGTGTGAGAAGGACTCGATGCACTGTGCCGCTCGGAGAGGCCTCAGGAGCTAGGGGTGCTCCCCAGCTGACAGCCAGTGAGGAGATGGGAATCCCAGTCCTACAACTGCCAGGAAGTAGATTCTGCCCAGAGCCCCAGTAAGGAATACAGCCCTGCGATGCCTGGACTTAAGCCCAGTGAGACCCGTGTTGGCCTTTTAACCTACAGACCCGTGAGATAATAAATGGGTGTTATTTTAAGCTGCTAAATTTGTGGCAATTTTTCTGTCAGTGATAAAAAACGAATACAGGCTGCTAGCAGGTAACGCCTCAATATATTCCATGCCTCGCTGCACAGACAGGCCTCCCTGTCAGCCCTAGAGCGATACTTGTTATTTCATTTGTGCTCCTTGTGGCCATAGATGAAACAGTGGATTGCCACTTGGCACTCATTCACAGAAGTTTTATCCTGGAAAAACAATTCAGCAGCCCGTTCAAAACATTCTTTCCTGCTGGGCCATGCAGTTCTCTGGGGCTATTCCAAACCTGAAGATAACAGAGATAATTGACTTAACCCCTATTTTTTCTTTTTCTTTTTAATTAAGTGTTGCGCTGACTATTGAAAAAGGTGGGTGGGTAATCCCGGTGTTACCAGAGGCTCATGCTGGTGCTTCTGTGGAGGAGGGCTGACTTACAGGTAGGAAGCAGAGGTGGGAACGAATGAGTGGCTTTCCCTGGGGGTGGGCCTGCTGTGTCCTGAGACTCACTCGAGGTCCCAGTGGACTTCAGGAATATCCCTGTATTCCTGGCCATAGCTGCAGCACAAGTAGGAGCTCCCGGGGCCCTGGAGGGAGAATCAGGAAGCCTTGCTGCTCCTGGCTGTGGGTCTCTCTGTTTTCCAAGGGCCCCACCCTCTGTGCATCTTCACACTGCGTCTGTGAACCACCGGGGTTGGAGGAGATTGCCCCAAAGGCTTAGAGAGTTGGTGATTCTGGGAAAGTACAGTTACCGAAGTACCTGCCTTGTCAGAATTTACTGGCCTCCCCCCTTTTTTTCTTTAACTTTTTACTTTTAAATTATTTCAAACATATGGGACAGTTGCAAAAAATAATATAAAACCCATACAGAGATCTACAAAATGCTCCCCCCACCCCCAGATACCCAAATCCACCAATTTTAACATTTTGCCACATTTACCACATCATTCTATCATCTACCCCTTATCTGTTTTCTTAATATTTGAGGGTAGATTTAGAATAGGATATTCACTTATGTAATCACCTCAAGTATAGTTATCAAGCTTAAGAACTTCAACATTGATATAAAACTTAGTCTATATTCCAGCTTTTCCATATGTCCCAGTAATGTCCTTTTGAACCTTTTATCCTCCATTGTTAGATCCAGTCCAGGATCATGTATTGCATTCAGTTGCCATTTTCTCTTTAGTCGCTTTTTTTTTTTTTTTTTTTTTTTTCAGTTGTGGAAACATACATATGACATAAACTTTCCCATCTGAACCACTCTCAAGCATCCCATTGCTGCACTGCCTTTTGACAATGCCTGTCTCTTGTTATTCTAGCTCTGCTCTTCTGAATTCTGCTTGGCTTTCCCCTCTCTCTGAGATCCTTCCTCATGGATAACCTCGGCTGCACTTAGTTTCTATGGGTAACTTCTTCTGTGTTGGTCACATGGACCCCTATCCCCAAAGAACCAGCCCCTCAAGTTCACTCTTTCAGAGAAGTTACCTGATGAGAAGCCATTTGCAGTTGGTCATGTCTGCCCTGGTACCGTCTGTGGCCCTTTGCTTAGGGTGGCCAGGTACAGCTGCACAGGTTGGGCACTGCCCATTATTAGGCCATTAGGCTTAGGTTTTATCACATAACAAAAATAATTTTCCAGAAAAATATTTTATCAGAGGCCACATGGAGTATCTGTATATGATGCCATGGCAGTAAGCCTGTGGCTAAATCTACTAAATCTGTTCAATTTAGAGACTGTTAGGGCTGGGAGGGATATCAGAGATTCCTTAGTAAATGGTTATAAGCTGGTAGCCTGCAGATATGTTTTTTTGGACCATATCACATTTAATTATTATTATTTTTAAATAATCCTGAAACTTGTCAGCAGGGCATGAAAACTTTGGTTTGCCAACATCTCCACCCCACAACTTCCCCAGCCTGCTTGATGCATTGAGCTTTACCTCCAGGCTCCTGGAGTTACCTGAGGGCCTGGGCTGGGCTGCACAGCTAGAAGAATCTGTACAGAGTGTGTGCGTTTCTGGTCCTAGGGCAGGCGTTTGTAGCCTTTTGTGTTCCACGGGCCCCTTTGCCAGTCAGGTGAAAACCACGGACCCCTTACTAAGTCCACACTACACTGTGTATGATTTAATAAATATATCCTACCCGCACCAACACATCCCCACAGGAATGTTTTATTGAATTTTTAGTTCAAGCTCACGGACCGCCTGAAATCCTTCCATGGACCCCTGGTTAAGAATCCCTGTTCTAAGGCCTCAAGGAAGACATTATGGCCCAAGTGTGGACCAGAGATGGCAACTAAAAGGATGGAGGGAGGGGACGGATGTGGCTTGGGTGGTTGGGCGTCCGTCTCCCATATGGAGGGACCTGGGTTCGATCCCTGGGACCTTCTGGTAAAAAACAACAACAACAACAAAAATAAATAAATAAAAGGATGGAGGGGATGCAGAGAGAATTGTCCAGGCTGGAAGCAAGAGGGTGGATGGACTGGGAAGAATATTTTACTGGCTCCAAGGTCAGAACACTGAGGTTGAGTCGTGGCTCTGCCCTGTTCCCAGTTGTAGGATCGTGGTTTTGGTTTTAGATTTCATTTTCATTAATATATGTGCATAGTTACAAGAGTCAAATGGTTATTCAGGCTTGTTACCAAAACACAGCAATTTCCCAACCCAGCTCTTTCCCCTCTCGCCAACCATTTCTTGCTTCCCAGGGGCAACCAGTTTCACTTATTTTAGCTGCTCTGCTATCGACCTCCCTCTATGGAAGATAAGGCTCTAGCTTTCATTTACACATATACTCCCCGCCCCCTGCCGTGAGACGCATGTGCAGACTTCCTCCCCCAATGTCCTACAGAATTTTAACTCTGTATCCAATGTTGACTTTATTATGACATGGGAAATGCCCAGGGCAGCTGAGCTGTGTAGTGGACTTGGATATCTTTTCCTTTCCTACATAGTTTCTGTTATTCATGGAGTAACTCATTATCTTTGTTTATTGCTTCAGTTTCTGTGTCCCTGTCACTAATGTATTCATAACTCTCCCTGCAAAGTAAAAAAACACCACTTAATGCAAAAGGTGTCCCGTCAGTTTCATCATGCTAGGGTCAACTGGGAACGTGAATGGGAAGGGGCTTTATAAGAATCGTAAAGATGATGCTGATTGTTGATGATCATTGCTCTCTGGAACTTGCTTCCCAAATCTCCAAACTGGAAAGTAAGTATAGGGCAAACAAAAGGACACTTCACTGTGCATAGTGGGGAGTGAGGCTCGTGGAACCCAAGAGACAGAAGAGGTTAAACATATTTATAGGGCCATAAGGAGTTAGTATCACCGCATAGGTGATTGAGATATGATATATCATGCAGGAAAGTCCTTATGGCATAGAGAATGGCCTGGACCCCTTTGCCAGCCTACTTAGAGGCAGAACTTGGGGCCAGGCAGACTGTACTGATCCGTCAGCATTGATGACGTTTCTCTGGGAGGAGAAAAAAAATTCCCTCTGATGCCTGGAGAGGAAATGACCATATGATGATGATGAGGAGGAGGAGGAACGTTTGGTCATCTCCTTCATGCCCTGTTCCAAGGCATCTCAGAGCCTGGGAGTTTTGAAAAAATTATTTATTTTCCTTTATTCCGAGTGCCACTTGAACATACTTAGAATGTCTTTGTCATGGGACCTGGAAAATAAAAGCCAAGTGATGGGAGCATCTTAAATGTCTTGGGTAGTTTCCCAGCTACTCTTCTGCCTTGAGGGTTTGGGGTTTGGGGCAGGCCTGGTTGATGTCTGTCTAGCTGTGAGGCCCTCTTGGCCTATGTTTCCTCATTTGAAAATTGCTTTTCATAATGATTCAGGCCTACAATCCCTTATCCATGATTCTGAAATCCCCTAAGCTCTGAAAGCCCAAAGTTCTTTTCAGAGTTTGGTACCTGACCTGAACCTGTCTGAGACTATTGGTAGTCATTAGGTGCCTGCCTTAGAATGGATAGTCATACGTTATGCTGCAGAAATATTACTGTGTTTGGTTAGAGGGTGTTGCCCAGACCCTAAACTTCAAAATTCCAAAATACATCTGGCCCCAAGAGTTTGGGAAAAGGGATTGTGCCCTGTAGTATCTACTCCTTCTGTAGTATGTATTCCACTGTGTTGTGGGGAGGGTTTGAATGAGATACCACATGTGTAAAAGATGAAGAACTGCATCAGGGAAATAGTATGTGCTCAATAAATGTTAGCTCTTATCCTTATTATTCATTGGTTTTTGAATTACTATTCACAGGACTAGGAATGGTTAGAGAGATTAACCACCTAAGTCCAACTTCCTACATTCATTCAAGGTCATGAAGAATTATTTAAGACCAGAAAGAATTGAAGTAGCAGCTTCGTGTGTAAAAGAAAGATCCAGAGACATAACTGGGTTCAAATCCTGTCCCTGCCACTTACCACCTTTATGACCCTTTACCTCTTTGCCTTACTGTCCTCATCTGTAAAATGGGGATAACAATACCCATCTCCCAAGGTTGCCCTGACAATAGAGAAGCTTAAAAAGACAGTGTATTAAAGTGGATGGCCTCTGATGTGATGACCTGGGAAGGGCATGTCACCTCTGTGGTTTTCTTGCACAAAGTGTATGACTTCAATCTAATCATGAAAAAAGCAGCAAATTCAAATTGAGGGATGTTCTACAAAATAACTGACCAATACTCTTCAAAAGCGTCAAGTTCCTGAGACATCATGAAACACGACTAAGGAGCTGTCATAGATTGGAGGAGACTGAGGAGCCATGGCAGCTAAATGCAAGGTGGGATCCTGGATAGGGTCCTGGGACAGAAGCAGGACAGCATGGAAAAGCTGGTGAATCCGTATGAGTTCTGTGGAATAGTTAATAGTCTGGTACCAAGGTTAACTCCTTAGTTTTGATGATCTATCTAGGGTTATGTAAGATGTCAGTAAATATAAGGGGAGACTGGGTGAAGACTATACAGGAATGCTGTACTATTTTTGCAACTCGTCTGTAAGTCTAAAATCATCCCAAAATAAATATAATAAAAAAAGAATGTCACGTTGCTTGGCAAACTCTTAGTCAGGGGCTAAGTGAACGTGCATCCCCTCCTTCCTTGGGGCCTTTTATCCCTGGGGAAACCAGAGACCCACACAAACAGCAGGACAAAGGAGAGAAAGTGTGAATGGTCCAGGATATATCAGAGGAGGGAGAAGGCCCTGTGCCTGCTGCTAAGAGAAGGTGCTTTTTGAAGTTAATTTGGTTCAGCTTCCCAGCAGGATCAGGATGGAGAAGGATTTCTGTGTTAAACCCATTCATTAGTTGTAAGAGTAATAAGTAAGTGAATGAATGAGTGAGTGAGTGAGTGAATGAATGGATGAGTAAACTGATGCTCCTTCTGCCTCTCTGGAAGAGGACTGTCTTCCACATGTGAATACAGTATTGGCCCAAAGAGTTGCCCCATGTCAAGCTTTCCAGGATGACTTTGGGAGAATTCAGTCTAAACATACCCTTTTGTTATGACCCCCCTCCCCCCATCTTGGATGCCAGTCACCTAACCGGAAAAAAACAATTAGCTCCTTTCCTTATACTGTTTGAACATCTTAAGCTTTAAAGCTGTTTAGTCAGTGCCTCAGAATTCTCCCGGCCTCTCTCCTTGTTGCTGAGAACTTTTTGCCACAGGAAATCAGGCTCATTTTGCGGGCCGAATAGTCACTAAATATAGCCTTCCAGCACAGATATTTAAAGAGCTTTGTTGATGATGTTATGTCTGAACAGAGAAGAGGAAGAAAATAACTTTTTTTTTTCTGGAAAGAAGAGTGACGTTACACCAGGTTTTCCGTGGGGCCCCAGGGAGCAGAGCGATGGTGGGGTGTGAACGTTTTAATTTTGTAGTTACCAGATGGACATCCTGGGGCTGTCACGAGCTCAGGGTTTGGGATTTAGATTTCTGTTGCCAGGCAGTCATCTCTTGATAATTCCTTCTTGTCGCTATTTAAAAATACCTCCTGCTCCGGACAGTGACCTTGGACAAGTGCGCCCTCCCTGCCCAGGCCCAGGAGAGCTGTGTCAGTGAGAGCCCCTTCTGCAGACTGGCCTGAATTGGGTCCAGGGATTCACCTACCCGGCTACCCCCCTAAGAGAGCATCGCTTTCTCCTAGCATCACTCTCACCCGAGAGCAAGGTGACAAAGGCAGAAGACGTCGGAGTGGGCTTGGGCCCTGGGATTTTTGAAAAGTGAACTGCAGGTACAGGGAGCAGGAAACAGTTCATGGCTCAGAGAGACAGGTCTGGGCTGAAATTCCACTCACGCTGTTCCCAGGGGCATCCTGGGGCCTTCCGGGGGGGGCAGTTTCTCACCTGCTCTCCTCTGCCTCCACATCGGGCTCATTGGGGGCTCAGGATAATGGCAAGAGAGTATAAAGCAGGATGATACTGTTTTTGTTTCTCAAATGTCTCTTCTAGAATATAAATAGGACTTTCCTGGGAGTTCTTCTGAACTTTTGGTGGGGATGGGGTGGGGAGGGAGCTGAATTTGTATCTCTTTGGGAAAGAAACTTAAGTAGCTCTTTCTATAAGAAGCTCTGCACAGTAAACTCTTAGTCTTTGAATGCCTAAAGATGTCTCCATCTCACCATCTTTTTTGTTTTCTCCTGTTATAACCAAGGTTTTATTGATACTTGTTTGTTGATCAGTACACAAATATCATGAATGATTACTACTAATATTTAGGAGCCAAAAGCAACGTAGTTGTAATACTTTGCTAAAGAGTTCCTCAACTGATGTTCCAGCTTCAAGTTTGGAGACAATTTATCCACAAGTAGAGGACATTAGAGCCCAGAATCTTAAAATATTGCTACCTCTAAGCCTTTTGTGGGGAATGTCTTGGTAACACAGGATGTGGTACCTTACCCATTATATCTATGACACACTAACAGGTACAGGGAAATTATGTACTTTGCCTATCTATTAGCACAGTTAGTATACAATTCTGATAGGAAGACTAAAGATCATATAAAAGACACAGAGACACGATATTAGGGAGGAAACACAAATATAAAAGATAGGTAATTTAAAATGCTTGGTTATGATTATCATATGGGTTATGTGTCATTTTAGATTTTTTATAGTGCCCTTCACAGTCTAAGAATGCTAAGTTTACATCAAACAAAGCATCCCTTAATCCATCATTCTACTAATTTCTGGTTTTACTGAAATTAAGTAACCAGCA
>JAKSZT010017954.1:2558197-2753351 GCA_026826555.1 Tolypeutes matacus
GTGGGTGGGATGATCCTGCCTGCAGATGCAGGCCCTCTCCATTCCCTGGGAGGGCCATTTCCCATCGTTGTCTCCTCACCAGGTGACTTGGATGAGTCCATTGAGCTGTAGGGTAGGAGTTGCAGTTCCACCTAGATTTCCTGCACACCTGGCACATAGGTAGATGGAAGTATACCTAAGAAACTCCAGCATCACATGTAGGTTTGAATTGTGTCTTTTGTAATTCTTGTCTGTGAGATCCTCTTTGGTGGGGATTGTATTTTAATGGGGTCCTGCATGTGCTCTGTGTTATGTAATTTGATGGTTGTCCCTCCTGGGCCCTACAGGGTCCAGTGGTTCAAGTAAGGGAGTTGGGGCCACTGACTTCATGTGCATCAAGATCTGCATCTGAGCTCCTTGCCAAACTGCCCACCACAGGCCTTTGGAGAGACTAGAGAGAAGCCTGAGAGTTGTGTCAAGCTCCCACACAACTCCCTTACTGCATACGTCTAGTTTGCTTTCTCTGTAGTAAGTGGGTTCAACTCCCATTCGCTGCACTGGCTTTCTGTAACCTGCAGATGCTTACAAGCTCCTCTACATGTTAGATATATTTTTTCAAAATGTTAGCGTGTCTACATATTTTTAGCATGTCTACATATTTATAAGGTCTTCTGTATGACAACTGAGTCTGCTATCTTTACCATAACTCTTTTTTTTTTTTTTTTTTTTTTTTACCGGGAGGTCCCGGGGATCGAACCCAGGTCCCTCCATATGGGAGACGGACGCCCAACCATTTAACCACATCCGTCCCCCTACCACAACTCTTAACTCCCTACTACTCATCTTCTGCCAAAGTAGCCAGAGAGATCTTTAAAAAGCATAAATCAGATCACTTCACTGCTCTGCTTAAAATTCCCCAGTGGCTTCCTATTTGATTAGGAAAAAACCCACCTTCATTCAGTGAACTATAAGATCTTCTACCAGCTGCCTTTCGCCCTTGCCAGTGTCATCTTGCTCACTGTGCTTCGGCTTCATTGGCCTTTCTGCCACTCTCGTCACTCCATCTTAGAACCTTTGCATCCTGCTGACCCCCCTACCTACAGCGCCCCTCCCACATCCCTGGGGGGCTGACTCCTTATTGTCCGTTCTCAGCCTGGGGGGCTTCCTCTGACTTCTCAAAGAAGCCATTCCCTACTCTCTATGTCACCAGCTCCTTGTATTTTCTTTATGACACGTCTCACTTGAGGGCAGGGGTCCTGTTGTCTTGCTTGGCTTGTCCCACAGAGGTCTGTCAGGGTTCTGGATAAAAGTGGTTTGGTTGGGATACCCAGTCAAGGAGAAGACCTGCCCTTGGCAGCATTCATCATGCAACAGATGAGTTTCCCAGGTGTCCATAGCGCCAGGTGCCAGAGTCAGGTGTAACTCCAACTTGGTTGCTGCCTGCAGGCTACTCCCAGAGCTGAGGGGGAGCGGACAGTTTGTGTCGTAGCCATGGGAGTGGAGGGTGCCAGAGAGGGTGGTGAGAGCCCAGCCAGGCAGGACCAACTGTCTCCTTCTGTGCTAACAGTGGGGCCTGCGGTGCTTCTAAAGGGGACAGCTGTGCAGAAGATAAGCTCCCCGCAGACTGGGGAGCTGAGGCCGGTGGGCCTGGAGGACGGGTGGGGTGTAGCTGAGGGGGAGAGGGGTTGAAAAGCCTGAAGAAACAGTGACCACTCGACAGCAGAGGCCGCCGACTGGCGTCCCAAGGGCTGGATCGTTTTGTGGACTTGTTTTGTTTGGCCCACACAGTGGCTTTTTAAAAATTGGAACTTTATGTCTTTATATGGAGAATGCTTTTTCCTTCACCACACTCCTCACTGTTTCCACTTTTCATTCTCCACCCTAACCTGCCTAAACACACTTACACAGGGCAGAACCCCTGCCCTGTCCTTTGAAAAGCCAGGAGAATCCACTGAAAAAGTCTTAGAACTAACTAGCACATTCAGTATAAGGAATAAAAATGTTGGGAGTGAGATAGGTATATAAAAACCAAGAGTATATTTTCCTCTATTTCAGCAACTGGCTTGAAAATATAATAGAAAACAGGTACTGTTCACCGAAGCAAGACCATCAAATACCTTTTTAATAATCTGTAAAATCTCAAAAATTGTTTACCAAGTGCTGGCTATGTATTTTTTTTTAATTAAAAATTTTTAAATGTATTTAAATTTTTGAACAGATAATGCATTCACTTTGTTCAAAATTAAAAAAAAAAAGACAAGTTTTCCTCCCACTTCTGTCCCTCTACTGCCTAGTTCCTACTCCAAGAGTGAGAACTACCATTTCTTGTTTTGTCCACCAGATATTTAAATTCGCATACAAGCAAATAGGGAGGTATTGAAATATCACACAGCCCCCCTTTATACAAATGATTATTCAGAATCTTGCCTTTTCACTTAACAAAATTCCTTGGCAATCTTTTCATACCTTTTACAGGTGAATAGTAAAAATACAGATTTTAGATAAGACCTTGGGCTCCAGAGAAAAAATTGCCTAGGTTTGGAACTCGGTTCTACCACTTATGTCCTTGAATTAGTTACATCATCTCTCTGGGCCCCAGTTTCTTTATGTATAAATGGGAATAATAGGTACCTATTTACAATGTTGCAAGAATTTAGTGAGATGATGCTTATGAAGTGCTCAGAATAACAGTGTCTGGCATCTCTGAGCCCTCTGCTAGTTGCTTTGCTTATTCTTATTATAATGATGCCTCCTCTAAATGAAAGGTAGGGTAAAGAGATAAAGAGCGACTAGGAGGGAGGATTTTAGATAGTGTGATCCTGATGGAAATCATGAAACTTTACTGAGAAAGATAAAGCGGATGAATTAATGGAGAAACATACTTTGTTTTGGGATGGAAACTATGGAATTTGTAACGATGTCAGCTCTTCCTGGTATAATTTATACTTATCCCATTTGTAGTCTCAACTCCAATAGGATTTATTTTGGAATATTTGCTAAATTGTCCTAAAATCTATCTGGAAGTGAGACTAACTTAAAAATCGTGAGGAGAATGATTAAATTGTAATCATTAAAGCTGCAATTGAAGTAATGGCTCAAGAATAAACAGATTAGTAAAACAGAACAAATAGCCCAGAAACATACTTCCTTACACATGTAAATTAATTATATGGCTTACGGTGGCCTCAGAAGTCACCGAGGAATGGAAAGGTCATTTGGTAAATTAGGTGAGGCTAATGTGGTTAGCTGTTTGGGGTGGGTGAATCTTCACCTCACACTGCATGCCTAAATAAGTTCCAGATAGCATAAACAGTTAAATTTGAAGGGGGTAGAAATCAAACCATTAAAACAAACAAACTTTGAGGTAGGTAGAAGGAAACATTTTGGGATAGGAGAGGACTTCTGAGTTTTCAAGCAGTCAAGGTTAAAACATAGTGAAATAACATTGATTTCTGTGATCACAAAGAGTTAAAGGGTCCATGTCAAAGCACAAAAAAAGGGTTTCAGTTCACATAGCAGATGAGCTACATACTTGCCTTTTAGCAAGATTGACTACAATTATTATTATTGTAATAATAAAAATGATAAAGACCCAAACGGACAAAGAGAATAAGAGAGGATCACCATCAAATAAGATATTTCAATAAATTTTGGGAAGATGCAATGGGATGTTGACAGATGAGCGCTAATGGGCTCTGCTGGGCCCAGAGAGGCTGGAGCTTAAAGACATTGCCTTGGGGTGGGGGAGGCAGGAAGGAAATCAGATGGAGAGGAAGGGAGTCTGGGAGAATTGGCAAACGCCCCCATGCACCCACCCATTCCAGCAGACAGGCATTTATTCTGCAGCTGTGGACCACACTGGAGAAACTGACGTGGAGGAGCTTCTACCTCAGAGACTCCATGAGGCAGAGGATGGGGTGTGGCAGCTGCTGAAGGTAGGGGATTAAATGAGAGTCTGGAACCTTTTCTCCATCCAGAGGAGCCCAGTGCAGGTAGCTGAACATCTACCTTCCCAGTGGACAGTTAGAACATGCTGCTCTGGAGAAACCTAAGGACCTCGGAGAAAAACCCTGCTCAGCCTGACGTTTGGAAGTCCCCAGAAGAGGTCTGACTCCTTGCATACTGTCCCTAAAATGGCATTTTCCAGTTGATGAGCTCCACCATGCACATGGAACTTCCAGATAACTTTTCAGAGCCCAACTGCTAACATAAACAGCGAACCAAGGACTGGTTGATATATAAGGAAAGTCAAGTCTCTAGCAAGAACAAAAGAACTAAAGTAAACAATTAGGGAAGAAAAATCTGCAAGAAACAAAGACAATGAAAGTTCAGAAGAAAACTTCAGAAACTTCTGACTAGTACTCTCACAGAGTTCAAGAGGATAGTACATCATAAAACAAAAATAAGCTGAAAAGAACTAAAATTTTATTAGATGGTATAGGAGATGGAGTTAAGGAAATCTCTCAGAAAGTAGAAAAAAAGGACAAGGAGTTGGAAAATACCGATAAAAGGTAAGAGACATAGAAACTCAATCCAGAAGGCTCAATATTGGATTACTTGGAGATCCAGAAAGAGAAAACAGGCAACAAAGGGGAAGAAATTAAAGAAATAGTATAAGGAAATTTCCTAGAACTGAGGAACACATCAGCAGACCCAGCACAATAAATGACATGACACACCCAGGCACAGCATTGTGAAATTTTAGAATGCCAGAGTTAAAGAGGGCACTCTACATGCTTCCAGAGAGGAGTAATGGACTCAAGCCAAGGAATAAGAATCAGAACTGCACTGAAGTTTTCAGTAGCAACACTGGATGCTAGGTGTCACTTGCTTTCAGGCATTCTGGGGGAAAATAGTTTTCAATCTATTATTTCATACCCAGCTAAATTATTAATAAAGCATGAGTGCAGAACAAGGATATTTTCAGATAATCTCGGATGCAGAATGTTTCTCCCCATGAATCTTTTTTTTTCCAACCAGAACAAAAGGAAGAGATCCATGGGATCCAGTAAAAATGGATCCAGTACAGGCAAGGGTGAAGGGCCCAGAGGAAGTGCCTCCTGGAAATAAAGGGCCCCAAAGAGCATCCTATATAATAGAGCATTAGGAAAAAGTTGAGGATCTGTATGTGGAAAGTTGTGCAAGTATGATAACAAAGGGATTAACTACAAAAAAAGCAAAAAGTTGAACAAGAGTAGAAGTGTAATCGTAGTTTTCCATTTGGCTCTGTGCTGAATGACATTTACATAGTGATAAACACTGGTTATTTAACTAAAATATTTATAACTATATTGAGAAGATGGGAAAGAGGAGGTGGTAGGATGTCTAATTATATCTTATTTGTCATAATAGGAATTCATTAGATCATGTTTAACAATAGTAAATACAAAAATAATAGTATATTAGTTGGAAATACAGAGTTTATTACTACTTAGTAGGAGTGAAAAGAGATAAAAAGTGAGATGGCTTCAGAAGAGTAGAATCAGGGGGTGGGAAGTAGGGACAGACTACTGGTTGCTTATTAAAACCTGTCCTTATGACCCGATTTTTAAGCTGTATCCATGTATGATTTTGATGATTTTCATTAAAACATTAAAATTAGTAAAAGGATAAAATCGTAGAAATTACAAAAAAGAGAGAGACTATATTTTAAAAAAACATGATAAAGAGTAAATATTCTTATAAATCACTTTCACAAGTGATTTATAAAAACACACTTTCAGTAGATACTGAGCATGAGTATAATAGATGATTCACAAAGAAAGAAAAAAATTTCTTATACCTAAGAGAAATTAGTAAGAAAAAATACAAATTAAAATTAATACAGTAAGATAATTTTACATTTTTTGGGTAATGACAAAATGACAAAATACAAAGGAGCCACTCTTTTATGCTGCTGCTGAAAGTACAAATGTGTATGATTTTTTTAAAAAACGATTTGGCCTGATGTGCGAAGAATCTTGAAACTATGGGTAATCTTTGAATTAATAATCGAACTTACACAACTCTATCCTAAGAAAATAACTTGATTTGTTATTTATTTATTTATTTCTCCCTACCCCCTCATTGTTTCCACTTCCTGTGTCTGTTCGTCTTTGTTTCTTAGGAGGCACTGGGCACTGAACCCAGGACCTCCGGTGTGGGAGAGAGAAAATAACTTGAAACATAGGAAACCCCCTTACATGAAAAGGTGTTTATCACAGTGTTAGAATAACAGGAAAAACTTGTAAACAACCTAAGCATTCAGCAGGAGGTAGAAGAGTAATTTCTGCTACCACCAGTGCTTTGAGAAAAGCCTAGCACATACTGGGCACAAAATAAGCGGTTGTTGGGAAGCGGATGTGGCTCAAGCGATTGGGCTTCTGCCTTACCACATGGGAGGTCCCGGGTTCGGTTCCCAGTGCCTCCTGGAGAAGGTGAGCTGGCGTGGTGGGCAGGTGCGGCGAGCTGACGCAACAAGATGACACAACAAAAGAGACACAAAGAGCAAAGACAATGAGAGACACAACAAACCAGGGAGTGAGGTGGGTCAGGGGATTGGGCACCTCTTTCCCACATGGGAGGTCCCGGGTTTGGTTCCCGGTGCCTCCTAAAGAGAAGCTGATCAGACACAGAGAGCAGACAGCGAATGGACACAGAGAGCAGACAGCGACCACAAACAACAAGGGGGTGGGGTGGACAAATAAATAAGTAAATCAGTAGAGCCAGTTGTTGAGTGAATGACTACTTCCAAAGGATGAGATATTAGGCAACCATTTAAAATTGTATTTATGAAGTGTTTTTAAGAAATATGGTCTTACCAAACCTTTAAAAAAAAAAAAATTATTTATGAATAAAAAGGAAGCTAAAAAGAAAGCATTCAAACAAGAAAGAAAGACAAATGTTATGCATTACCTCTGGGTGGTGGAATATTAAATAATCAGAAATCTACCGTCTCCTTGCTGCCGCTCCTTGGGGGGGGGTAGTTTTCCCTGAACTTCTGCTGCGCCCTCACTTTCTCCGTCACACTATTTGAGTCAAGTCTTCTGCCTTTAGTAGAACCGGGAGCATCTGACCCCCTGCTGAGTGTGCGGGGACTTAGGAAATTTACAGCATCGATTCTCAACTCTTATTTGCACCCCTTTTGTACCAGGGACCAAGGACACAAAGTTGACGGAGTCCCTCACCCCAGGGAGCTCCCAACTGGGTGCAAATACAATCCCCCAGGCTCCAGGCCGCCCCCGGTGCTCCCGCAGCAGAGGATGCTGCTGCTTTCAGGTTTCCTGGTGGCACACCCATGTATCCCTTTCAGCCAGTTTCCTCAGCAGCAGGCCTTCGTGTCAGGGTGCTTGTTGTTGACGACCCTCCCCTCTACTTGTGCTCACGCTCTGTGACACGGCTCCTCTGGGAAACAGTCACGGTCACTGACTGTAGCCCAAGGAGACTGCCCCCAAGTGCCAAGGCACAGCCTAAAAATTTACTTACATATATGTGTGTGCAAATACATATCTATGCATATGCTAGCGCACATCATTCACACTTATGTACATATATAACTAATTCTCTACGAGTTGGTATTGTTTTTACAGTAAGACAGAAATAAAAGTCTGCTTTGTGTTTCTCTTTGAATTCACTCTGCTTGTTTGCTTCCATGTTCTGCTCCCTGGGTTGCCTGCGGGTTGCCCAGAGGTTCTGCAGCGGGATTGGGGATAGGGGGGTTCCTGGGTATGACTGTGGTGTGGAGCTGAGCCAGGGGACCTTGGAGAGGTTGGAGGGGGGCCTTGACAAGACCCCCTGTTCAGCTGCCCATGGGAAGCACGGTCTGTGCTCACCATCCACATCAGGGCCACCCAGGTGCCCCAGGACCGCTCTGCTGCTGGCCCTTTTGGAGGCTCCAGGAGTTTGAAGGCTGCTGTTGTGAGCCACAGCTGGGGGTCCCGTGCAAGCGTGCAGTGGGGCAGGATGAACCGTGGCCCACCTGCTAGTTTGTTGCAGCTGTCCCCGGGAGAGGACCCAAAGCCGCCGAGGAGGGAGGCAGCTGCTGGCACGGGCGCAGGGCCAGGCGGGGAGAATCCGGCGGCGGATTTGCTGAGAGGGCTGCCAGGTGGTGCTTTGTGTCCTGGTGCCCTCATCCATCCGGAGGCGTGGCTGCACACAGGGCTCTGGTTACCCCGGCTCCCCCGCATCCGGATGCACTCGGCCGCCTTCCAGGCGCTCCTTGCTTAAGTAACTCGGGGCTCGGCTGAGAACCCCACCCTTGCAGACCCTGCTCAGTGGGTGCCCCTTTGGAGCCCAAAGCCCACATCCCCTGGGGCTGCGCGGCCTCAGTGGGCTCCCTGTGGGGCTGAGAGCCTTCTAAGCTGATGTGGTGGGGGTCTCAAGCGAGACTCGCCTGGCCTTCTCCGACCCCGGAAACTTGAGTGGGTTTGCAGGCGCAGTTCCACCATCCGGGACCGTGGCACACAGTGGAGTGCTGGCGGCGTGTGCGGTCACCATGCTGGGCGCAGGGTGCGGGAAAGACCAGTCTTTGCCCACAGGTTAGCGGTGGGATGCTACGGAGGTGTAAAGGAGGTGGGGGACTCTTTCCAGGTGGGGAGGATACACTGACAGAAGAGGTAACATGTGAACCAGGCCTTGACATTTTATAGCCCGCGGTACAAGGGGAAAAAATTCAGTGAGGAAAACATCCTGTGGAAAGGCCCATAGGCAAGAAGGAGCTGGGTTCTGGGAACAGTGGCTGAACTCCGGGACACATGTTGGGAAGGGGTTCAGGCGCAATGAAGCCGGAAGGTAGGCTGGGCCAGGCTGTGTGGTTGTCATCGGAGGTTTTACGGGGGCCACGGGGGGGACGGGCAAGGCCAGAGGCGTGTTTTAGAAAGATATTTTCACAGCAGAGTAGAGAAGAGGCTGGAGCAGGAGATCAATCTGGAATTTACAGCAAAGCCTAGAGATAACGAAGACCTGGGAGAGGAGCAGGTGAGGGCAGCACCAGGCCGGCTTCTGTGTCCGGGGTGGTGCCTGTGGCACTCCTGGTGGGACTGGGGTGCGGGTGGAGGGCTGGCCCCATAGTCGACCAGATAGCCTGCAAGCCATATTGCCACAAACACTTAGAAATGCTGGATAAAATAGGACAAAAGTCCTCCTAGCTGCATAGAAGTACGCATCAGATAGGAAGAGAAGCTCCTTCTCACCTTCCTCATCCCCCTCCAGAGTTTCCTGGGGTGCCTCCCACTACTTGCCCTTGAGTCTTCTGTCTGGAGCCTACCTTCCATAAATGATGAGGAAGCAACTGGTTAGCCATATGGAAAAAAATAAAATTAGAATCTTACTTTATACCTTCACTAGAAATAAATTCCAGGTGTTTTAAAAAACCTCACTATGAAAACCAAAACTTTAAAACTTTTAGAAGAAAATATGAGAGGATATCTTTATGCTTTTAGAATAGTTTCTTAGCTAAGATACCAAAAGCACCAAAAGATAAAGGAAAATACTGATAAATTTGATTACAGTTAAACTATAAACTTTGCCAACAAAAGATGCCGTTGTATGGGAGGCGGCTGTGGCTCAATCAGTAGGGCTCCCGTTTACCATGTGGGGGGCCCCGGGTTTGGTTCCCGGGGCCTCCTGGTGGGGGCAGGCCCGCCCGCACGGCGTGGTTGGCTGACCCAGCGAGCACAAGCAGCGGCGGGGGGATAAATGAATAAATAAATAAAATCTCTAAAAAAAAAAAAAAAAAAAAAAAAAAGATGCCGTTGTAAGTGAAAAGACAGGTCCTAGGCTAGGCATCTAAGACAGTCTGTAAGGAGATGTGAGCAAAGTGAGTGAAGACCTGAACAGGAGTTTCACAGAACAGGAACCTTGAAATACCATGTCATACCCATTTGATAGTCAAAAAATTTTAAATGCTGGCAAATAAAAGGAGCAGTTGGGGCACTCCTTAGCTGGCAGAGGGAGTGTACATTGTCACTGCCACTCTGGAGATCAATTTGGAAGTGTAGTTTAAAGCATATATCCCCTGAGTCCCAGCCATTTCATCTCTAGGCACATGTGCACAAGGACCCCTGCATGGGGTTCTTCACAGAAGCACTGTATAATCAGTTTGTAAGTGTGAAAAGTTGGAAACAACCTACATGTCCATCTACAAGACAATGGACAAGGAAAGTTGATACAGTGGAATCCTAATCAGTGGTTTGTATTCTATCAACACGATTGCTGTGAAAAATATACATATTGGGCACAAAAAAGCAAGTGGGAGTTCAAAAAAAAAAGCAGAAATGGTACAACCGTTTATATACTATTTATATATAGTTTGGAAACATGAAAAACAACACTGCATAATGATTTGGATACACACATATGAGTAAACATTATAGAGACATGCAGGTGAACAGAGAACACCAAACTCAAGATGGTGGTTACTTGGGGAGGGTGGGCAGGCAGTGGGATTGGGAAGGGCACACAGGTCTTCAATCTGCCGAATGTGGCCGAATGTTAAGATTCGATAATGCTGGGTGATAAGTATACTGGTGTCACTGTGTTTTTCTCTACTTTTCTGTTGCTTGAAATGAAAAGAAAAGAAAGGGATATAGTCCTGGAGCCAAGAGGAGAGGTGACGTGAGGACAAGGATTTGGGGAGTCACCAACAGGCAGGACCAAGAGCATGTCCAAGGGGAGCACCCACATTTGACTGGTCAATGGATGAAGAGGGGCTCTTGGAAGTGGCTGGGGGATCAGGAGAGAATTGAGACAGAGGATGTGGAAGAAGAGGGCTTTGGACTTGGCAGTAAGTTATGGCAACTGAGCTATCAGCTTGGGTGGATGGAGAGGGCAGCAAACAGATGCAGAGGGTCTGGAGCAGATGGTGGTGGCAGCGTTTTGGAGAAGCCATGCTGAAAGGAAAGGAAGGAGAGCAGCAGCCTGGCGGGAGGAGGGCAGGCTTGAGGGAAGCTGGAGTTTGCAGCTTCCCTAGTGCCTACCTGCAGAGTACAGAGCCGGCCACTCAGGTCTCCTGCCCGATTCAGAGCCTGTGTGTGTCTCCGGTCCCCAGTCTGCCCAGAGGCAACTTACGCAGCCTGGGCTGGGGAGGCTGGAGGGTCAGCTCTGCCACGCCATAGGAGGGTGTTTAGTTTCCCGGCTGCTAAAAATAAATATGCTGCGATGGGTTGGCTTAAACAACCCATGGAATTTATTGGCTCATGGTTTTGAAGCAAAGAGAAGGCCAGAATCAAGGTGTCATCAAGGTGGTGTTTTTCCCCAGAAGGCTGTGGCGTCTCGGGCTGGCTACTGGCGATCCTTGGTCCTTGACTTTTCTGTCACATGGCAGTGCACACGGTGGCCTCTCCTGGCTTCTCCAGGTTCCCTTGACTTCCGGCTTC
Organism: Tolypeutes matacus; assembly: GCA_026826555.1. Lineage (NCBI taxonomy): Eukaryota > Metazoa > Chordata > Mammalia > Cingulata > Chlamyphoridae > Tolypeutes > Tolypeutes matacus. The sequence goes on from JAKSZT010017954.1 coordinate 2,569,531, forward strand.
TTCCCATGGCTTTCTCTCCATGTGTCTGAATTTCATTCTGCTATAAACCATCCAGTAATAGGATTTAAGACCCATCCTGATTGAGGTGGGCCACACCTTAACTGAAGTAACCTCATCCAAAGGACCTGTTTACAGTGAGTTCACACCCACAGGAATGGAGTGAGATTGAGAACACGTTCTTCTTGGGTACATAACTCCAAACCAGCTTGGGGACCTGGGGCAGCAGTCCCATTAGGAGGACACAGCTGGTATTGGGATGCCACCTTCAAGCCTGCTGTCTGGCTCCTGCCTGGTGGCCTCTGGAAATGTGTAGCCCATGATCTTCCAGCTTTAACTGTCCTGCGCTCACATGACAGCAGATCTCTCGGAAGCTGTTGCACCAGTATTGTCACTGTGGTGCTCTGGAGAGGGCAGCCTTGCAGCACAGAGCTGTGAGACTCCCGGGGAATCACCTGACCACTCTGTGCCTCAGTTTCCTCAACTGGAATATGGGCATGATACTATTTGCAAAGTTGTGACAGCTAAATAATAACTGATGATTAGTGCATTGCATAGAGTTGCTGGTGCCAGACGTTGTGATGTACTTCACCACATTGAATCAGCAAGCCATGAAGTAGTTAGCGGTGATCTCTAACCTTCATGGATAGTTTGTTCATGTAGCTGGTTAGCTGCAGAGCTGAGATTCACCCCCAAGTTACTCTGCCTTCCATTATGGCATAAGGCATGTGCAAGGGTTTTATGAACTTAGTTCAAATATTCGTTGTTTCTGTTTCCTCCTTGATGAACCTCAGAGACCAGACCATAATAGACTCTTTAACAAATGGAGAGCAGGTGTTCTTTTTCCATAGCACCAGGTGGTAAGGGGTGGGGCACACCGATTCCCATGGTCTCTGGACCTCCACAGGTGGTACTTCCAGAGTCTTGGAGCAACAAGATGCCGCTCTCCTCTGTGCAGGGAAAGTAGAGACCCTAGTGGTCTGATTTCTTTCTGAGCTGATTTTCTTCCTCTGGCTTCCTTGAGGCGCATGTGCGTGCATGCATGCATGTGCACACACACACATGCACACAGACCCCCAAGACACCCTTCTGTCTTGTGTGTCTCTCTCTGCAGGGCAGAGTGACTGCCTTTGCTTCTGGCAGGCCACCTGCCTTCGGCATGTACCTAACTACCAAAACCATCTCCTTCACTCTTTTGCTCAGAACAGTCCCTGCCTTAGAGCCTCACAGGAACAGCCTTTCCAAACAGGACCTTTACGGCTCATTTACACTGCATTTGAGGTATGCTTGGAGCCTCTCTGCAGAACCCCAGTCCAGGCCCTCAACACATCACAGGCCCTTTTATGAATCTCCAGCGAGTGATGACTACTACTGATGATTGCCTCTTGGGGGGGATTGAAATTCTCCAGCCTCACTCCCGAGCTTCTTAAATGGAATGCCCCATCCGGTTGCACCATGCACCAGCCTGGCCATCAGATAGGTAATGTTAGCAGCAAAATCCCTCCAGTGCAGCAGTATCTGGGGACACATTAACAAGAAGGTAGGGAGATGGCCAGAATAATTTGCTTTGGTTTATGAGTTTTATAGCAGGTGGGTTTTGGAATGTGTGTATGTGTGTGTATATATCTTTATCTGTCTGACTTTGCCTTCTTAAGCATTCCAAGGTCATAGACGATGCACTTCTTTCCTGGGAAATAACAATATTAATTCCCTCTAAACTGCAGTGTGCTTTTTTTTTTTTTTTTTTTTTTCCTGTAAAAGAGAGTTGTATTAGTCAGCCAAAGGGGTGATGATGCAAAACACCAGAAATCAGTTGGCTTTTATAAAGGGTATTTATTTGGGGTAGAAGCTTACAGTTACTAGGCCATAAAGCATAAGTTACTTCCCTCACCAGAGTCTATTGCCATGTGTTGGGGCAAGACGGCTGCCGACATCTGCCAAGAGTTCAGGCTTCTTGGGGTCCTCTCTTCCTGGGGCTTGTTTCTCTCCGGGCTCAGCTGCTGTGCTCACTCCACAAGGCCAGCTGCTATCAGGCTAACAGCTCTGTCTCTCTCCCCGGGGCTTGTACTGTGTGTAAGGAGCCATCCCTATTCCTCTGTGTTCTTCTCCTGTGTGTTCACTTCCCAGTCTCCAGCTCAAAACTCCATCTCTGTCCTTTGCCATGTCTTTTATCTGTGAGTCCCCCCACCCACCAAGGGGCAGGGACTCAATGCCCTACTGACATGGCCCATCAAAGTCCTATTCATAATTTAATCAATTAAAAGTGATACCTCTTGACAGACCAGTTTACAAACATAATCCAATAACTATTTTTGGAATTCATAAACAATGCCAAACAACTACAAGGGTATTGGCTTAGAGTAATAGCTTTGAAAACTTTTACATTTATTTATTTAACAGGCATTTCTTAAACTCCTACCATGTACAAGCACTGAGCCAACACTGAGGATGTGGTGGGTGGACAAGACAGGACCAGGGGCCGCCTTCATGTGTTGAAGGTGTGACAACAGGTCGCTGTGGTCGCAAAGAAGAGCAGGTGCAGCAGGTAGACGTGGGAGGATGTGCCTGGTCTGCAGAGAGCAGAGAAGAGAGGTTCAGACTGAGATCCAAAGGAAGAGAAGGCATTAGCTGGAAGAAAAGGTCAAGAAGAACGTTCCAGGCAGAGGGCCCAGCATGTGTGAAGGCCAGAAGATGCTGTTCATTCCAGGAATGGTGTCAGGTGCCTGCGGTGTAGACAGGGAGGGCATAGGGTCCTTAAGTGGGACTGAAGAGACTGCGGGGGCAGACTTGCAGGGCCTTGAGGCCCTGTTGAATATGTTGTATTTTATCTTGAGGGAAGTGGAACACCTTCAAAGGTTGTGAAGCAAAGGAGTAGTGTGATTGGATCTGCAATTTTTAAAGATCCCTCTTTCATAAAGTAGCAACCCCATAAGTATTTGAATGAGGTACACTACAGGGGGCTACTTCATTTTATTAAGAAAGTATTTATTAGCAGATTCAGGCACTGTGTTAGAAGCAGGGGATACAATATGTTAGACAGAGTTCACCCTCATAGAACTTAGGATCATCAGGGAAATCAGACAATAAGCAAATACTTATATGATATAATGTCAGATTATGATAAGAACTAAAAGCAAGTTATGGGGGTGGAGACTGGGTGAGGAGAGGATGTTTGGAAAGGCATCCGTAATTTAGTCAGAGACCATAAAGAAGTGATGGAACCAGTCAAGCAGCGATCACAGGAAAGAGTTTTTCAGACCGAGGAAACAGTATGTGCAAAGGCCCTGAGGCAGGAACAAGCTTCTTCAAGAAACTGCAAGAAGGCCAGAGTAGCTGGAACAGAGTGAGTAAGTCAGAGAGGGGTAGGTGGAGAGGCAGTGGCGAGATCATGCAGGATCTTGTAGGCTCTGGAAAGGAGCTTGGATTTTATTCAGAGATGATAGAAAGCCATTGGAGGGTTTTGTGCAGAGGAGAGAAATGATCTTTGCATCTTTAAAAGAATATTCTGGGGGGTGAGGGTGGGGAGAAAAAGATCATTTTAGAGTGATGGCAATGAAATGGGCAGAGTAAGGACCTCCAAAAATGTGCCCCTCTAAAAAGGCAATGAAAAAAATGGCAAAAATTGTAAGAATCAACTTTTTCAGAACTCTGGAAATTAACCAAAAGCTTACAGCAACCCAAGGAATGTTTAGTCAAGAAAAATGGCTAAATCTCAGTAAGAACAGTCAGCTTTGTGGCGTTTTAACATGCCGTAGTCCCACCTCTTGCTTCCTCATTTATCAGTCTCCTTGAAAAATTACATACTGCATTCCTAGTACTGGAAGAAGCAGAATGGAGCTGGAGCTCTTTCAAATCCTTGTTCCCAAAAATAGCCATTAGTTGACTTGTTTGGTGTTTTCCTGGAAGACCCCACTTGAACGACTTGTGTTTTTTTGTTGTTGTTGTTGTTTTTTAACCTCATTCAAACTATCCCAGTGCTAAAAGCCTCTCCCCAGGGATATCTGTTGAATGTTTTAACATCATTGCTGCCTGAGGTGATGTATAATAGTTGGGCAAACAATGGACTAATACAAAGTTTAAAAGGAAGGGCTGAGGAATGAGATGTCAATAGGGAGCTTTTAAAAGCTCTGGGAAATTCTTGGGAATCTAGAAGGCCATGTGTATGTGTCAGCTGTGTGCATGCTCAGGAAAGACTTAAGAAGATACTCATCTCTCACCTCTAACTGACCTTGAGGCTCTGCACTAGCAGGAAGTAAAAGCTAAAACAGAGTTGTAAATTACCAGGCTGAGTATTGAAGGCATCTGAAAATATGCATTTAGAGCCATCAACAAGGACTGTCCAATCAATAGCTGACCACTACACTAATTGAGTAGAGAGTTCAATGGCTACACAAGAATACAGACTTTAAAGATTAGTCCAGAAAAGCCACTAAACAAACAAATAATAACTACAACAAACAGCACACATCCCTGTGGAGAGGGAAGAATCTGATTTCCAGAGTTTCCACATCATATTATTTGTAATGTCCAGTTTTGAACAAAAATTATGAGATATGCAAAGAAAAAATAAAGTATGGCCCATGCACAGGGAAAAGTTATCAATAGAGACTGTCCCTGAGGAAGCCTGGATATTGTAATTTTTAGACAAAAACCTTAAATCAGCTATTTAAAATATGTTCAAAGAGCTAAAGGAAATCATGTCTTAAATGAAGGTATGACAATGACATTTCACCAAATAGAGGCTATCAATAAGGAGATAGAAATTATAAAAATGATATTCTATAGTTGTAAAATACAATAACTGAAATGAAAAATTCACTGCAGGCAGAAGAAAGAATCAGTGAACTTAAAGCTAGGTTAATTAAGAATATCCAGTCTGAGGAACAGAAAGAAAAAGAATGAAGAAAAATAAACAGAGCCTCAGAGACCTGTGGGACACCATCAAGCATACCAACAAGAAAAATATTTGAAGAAATACTGTCCAAAGTCATCCCAAATTTGATTTAAAATATTGATGTACACATCCAGGAAGTTCAGCAGACCCTAAGTAGGATAAATGCAAAGAGATCTACACTTAGACTCATCATGATTAATTGTCAGAAGACAAAGAGAGAGTAAGTGAAAGCAGCAAGAGAGAAGTGGCTTATCATGTACAAGGGAGCCTCAAGATTAACAGCTGATTTCTCACCAGAAACAGTGGAAGTGAGAAGACAGTGGGATGGCATATCCAAAGCAATGAAACAAAAGAAAAAAACTGTCAACTAAGAATTCTAAATTTGCAAAACTGTCTTCCAGAATGAGGAAGAAATTAAGACATTCCTCAATGTGATAAAGGGCATCTGCAGAAAACTCACAGTTAATATCATACTTAATTGTGAAAGGCTGAAAAATTTTCCTCTAAGAACAGGAACAAGACAAGTGTGTCTGCTCTCACCACTTCTAGTCAATATTGTACTAGAGGTTCTAACAAAGGCAGTTAGGCAATAAGAAGAAATAAAAGCCATCCAGATTAGAAAGGAAGCAGTGAAACTATATCTATTTGCTCATGACATGATTTCTAGAGTCCACATACACACACACACATACACACACACAAATAACTATTAGAGGGGGGCATATGTGGCTCAACTGGTTGGGCGTCCGTCTCCCATATGGAGGGACCTGGGTTCGATCCCCAGGACCTCCCGGTAAAATAAAAAAATAAATAAATAAAATAAAAATTAAAAAAAAAAAAAAACTATTAGAGCTAACAAACAAATTGAGCATGGTTGCAGGATATAAAATCAGTATTGAAAAATCAGTTGTATTTATATACACTAGCTATTAAAAATCCTAAAATGAAATTAAGAAAATAGTTCCTTTTACATTAGCATCAAAAAGAATATAATACTTGGGATTAATTTAACCAAGGAGGTGAAAGACTTTGTATACTGAAAACTACAAAGCATCATTGAAAGAAATTAAAGAAGACCTAAATAAATGGAAAGATAACCCTGTTCATGGATCAGAAGACTTAATGTTGTTTACATGACATTACTCCCCTAATTGATCTAGTGATTCATTGCAATCCCTATAAAATTCCAACTGCCTTTTTTGCAGTTCCTAAAATTCATATGGAAATTCAAGGGACCTTAAATAGCCAAAACAATTTTAAGAAAGGAGAATAAAGTTGGAGGACTCACATTTCCCAGTTTCAGAATGTACTAAAAAGCTATAGTAATCAAGACAATGTGGTACTGGCATAAGGATAGACATATACAGTAATGGAATAGAGTTGAGGGTCCAGAAATAAATCCATACATTTATGGTCACTTGTTTTTTGACAGTGCACCAAGACCATTCAATGGGGAAAGACTAGTCTTTTTAACAAATGGTGCTGGGAAAACTGCACATCCTCGTGCAAAAGAATGAGGTTGGACCGCTCCCTTGCACCATATACAAAAATTAATTTGAAATGAATCAAAGACCCAATCTTTAAGAGCCATAACTGTAAAACTTTTAGAAGAAAATAGCATAAGTCTTCATGACCTTAGATTAGATATGACACCTAAAGCACCAGCAACCAAAGAAAAAGTATATAGACTGTACTTCATAAAAAATTAAAAACTTTTGCATGTCTAAGGGCACTCTCAAGAAAGTAAAATGACAGTCTGCAGAATGGGAGAAAATACTAGCTAATTATATATCTGATAAGGGTCTAGTATTCCAAATATGTAAAGGACACTTACAACTCAACAATAAAAAGACACCCCAGTTAAAAATTGGGTAAGGGATTTGAATAGACATTTCTCCAAAGGAGATATGCATTGGCCAATAAACAAAGGAAGCTATATTCAACATCATTAGTCATTAGGGAAATTCAAATAAAAACCACAATGAGATCTCACCACACTCAGTAGGATGCTATGATAAATTTTTTTAAAACACAGAAAATAATAAAGTTTGGTATGGAAATTGGAACTCTCATACATTGGTGGTGGGAATGTAATATGTTACATATGCTGTGGAAAATGGTTTGGCTATTCCTGAAAATTTAAACATAGAATTACCATGTGACCCAGCAGTTTCACTCATTGTTATAGGTCCAAGAGAATTGAAAGCATATATTCATGCAAAAACTTGTATACAAATGTTTGTAACAGTGTTAGTCATAATAGCCAAAAAGTGGAAACAACCCAATGTCCATCAACTGGTGAAGGATAAACAAAATGTGATGTGTGCATACAATAGGATACTATTTAGGCATAAAAAGGCAGGAAGTACTGATACATGCTACAACATGGGTGAATCTCGAAAATATTACGCTAAATGAGAGAAGCCCATGCAAAAGACTACATATTATACGATTCCATTTATATGGAATGTCAGGATAGGCAAATCTCCAGAGACGGAAAGTATAGTACTGGTTGCCGGGGAGAATAAAAAGTGACCATTGCTCTTTGGGGTGATGAAATTGTTCTGGAAATAGATAGTGTAATGGTTTTTCAACCTTGTGAGTATACTAAAAATAATTGAATTTTACCATTTCAAATGGTGAATTTTATGTTATATGCATTACCTCTCTCTCCCTGTCTCTCTCTTTTTTAAAGATTATTCTGGCTGCATATAGAGATAGACCACAGGAAGCCAAAAGTGGAAACTGGGAGACCAGACAGGAGGTTGTTGCCTTCTAGTCCAGTGGTGAGGTGATGGTGCCCTCACTGGCTTGGAGGTTAGCCCCAGGGAATGATGGCTTAAAGGAGAGGCTGGCCTCAGTAGTAAGAGCAGAACCACTACACTGAGGCAAGACGTAAGAAGGGAATATGGGCACTGATGTAGGCATTTTAGAAAGTTGGGTCTTTTGGTTTGGCACCGAATGTATTATGAGCTATTGTGGGCAGAGGCTGCCTGGAAGCTTCAAATATCTGTGGGTAAGAGAGAGCATGGCCTTGGCTTTCAGGAAGGCCATGGAGCCCTGGGACTGGGCGTATACTGGGCTGCTTTCCAGGAAGTCGGTCCTCTTGAGTTGTACCAGTCCATGCTTTTAGAGTTGGAGGATGGGCAGATTATCATGGCTCAATAATACAGTCCATAGGCTGATTTTAATAGAATGTATGTTTTATTAAATCAATGTGGCTGTTTTGTCAAGAATTGCCATTGTATTTTAAAATCACAATTTCATTTTGAATTGGTTATATGTGAGTTCATTAAGAAAGGAGTCAATATAGAAATAATAACACTAAACTAACACAGTTTGATTTACAGAATTTTTCCATCTGCAGTATTCTCACTATGACAACCATGGGAAGCAAGTTTTATTATTTTATATCCATTTTTATATAAGGAAATGGAGGATTATGGAGTGAAAACTTTTCTGAGTGGCCTGAATCCAGGTCTTCTCAGTCTCATGTTCTCTCCATTATTACTCCATGAGCCAAGCAGAAGATTTTTTGTTTATTCAAATTCTTAGGGTTTGTTGCCTAGGTATCTTTTCCCTGAAATTCTATTTTTATAGATTGTCTTTGATACTTACCCATGCCAGTGATTATCTTAAATAACATTTTTTTTCCTGTAAATATTAATAGGTTAATTGTAGAAAATCTAGAAAAACATGTTAAAAAATCACCACCCAGATAATTATTGTTAACATTTTAGGGTATTTCTTTCCAGTGTGTCCCTATGAGTAACATACATACATATGTATGTATATATATATATATATATTTTTTTTCTTTTTTTAAAATGTTTTTACAGAATTGTGCTCATACTATATAAAGTCTTTCATCCTGCTTTTTCATTTAGTATGGTATTGTGTGAAGGAGTATAGCATAATTGTGAACTTTCAGTAGGCCCTGGAGGCAGAATGCTATGCCCTGTTAGCTGTGTGCCCTTGTGAATGCCACTTAACCTCTTTGTGCCTTAGTTTCCCTCCTTTGCCCCAGACACTCTCTGTTCTTGGTTTTATGTCTGAGTCATAGCCACCCTTTCTTCCATTGGCCAACTGGGCCCTTCACTTCAATCCGTCTTGCTCAATCCTTGGATTCCTTGCCCTGTGACTCCCATAACACCCACTCCAGCCATGGGTACATCCATCCTGCCCGAGTTCCTGAATGCTCCTTAAGAAGACTACTCAGCAGGGAATATTGGCATCTCTTGTCAATCCATGGCCTCTTTGTCCTTTTTTCTTCCTTTGTAATTTTTCTTTTGTTGGATTAAATTTACCTTTTAAAGATGTAATGCATGCAAATGATTTTTAAAATTTCTACAGTACAAGAGGGTAAACAATGAACAGTAAATCTCCCTCCAACCCACCTCCCCCCACCTCTGGCCCCCCTTCTAACAGGCAGCCCCCTTTAAAGCCTCTGTTTGTCCATTCCGAGACCATCCATGTGTATGCAGGTGTACCATGTGAGTGGACTTGTAGCACTGTTTCTCTTAGCAATAGAGATCTTGAGTTTTGTTTGTATCAGTAGAGGTGGCTCTACTTCAGTTATCTGTTTTGTTTTCAATTGCCCTATAAGGGGAAGGCTTTTTAAAACATGCCATGGGGGAGCTCAGGGGTTGAGCACCTGCTTCGCATATACGAGACCCCAGGTTCAATCCCCAGTTACCTCATAAAAAAAGAAAACCATGAAAACCTAGAAGCTATAAAAGAAAAGTTGACAGATTTGGTTACATAAAAATTAAATGGTTTAGTACAAGAAAAGATGCTGTGAAAAAATCAAGAGACAAATGACCCCCACGTTCGGGGGGGCTTCAGCATTGCTTAACCGTCTTTTTCTGCACCCTCACCCCTTTCTCAACAGTGACAGTTCCACACCTTCCTGCCCTTTGCAGCTTCACCCTCCTCCCTGCTCGCTTGCTTGTCTCCTTCTTCACGCAGAAAATCAACATCATCGCATGGAAATGCTCTCTGCTTCCCGCCACTGCACCTTTAAATGTATTCAGCTTATCGATTTATAAAATAAGAGTGAGGGAATTTCATGGAGATTGTGTTGAATTTTTAGGTCACTTTGAAATACTTGTCATATTCTCAATGTTTATTCTTCCCAACAATGAACATAATATACCTCTCCATTTATTTGGAAATCTTTGATTTCTCTCAATGATGTTTTGTATTTTTCAATGTACAAGTTTCACACCTTTTTATTAAAATAATTTCTGTTATTTGAAAAAAAAATGTATTTGAACCTGTACCCATCCATTCCACCTCCCTCCAGGTAAAATGGAAGATCCTGTTGCATCTTGCAGTGCTAGGATTGTTGCTCTGTTGATGACTCGAGTCAGAACTCTAGAAGTCACCGTCGCTCCACTCCCACCCCTCCGTTACCTCTTCTTGCTGGGTTTTTCCTCCTAGATACTTCTGCTCTCTCCTCTCTTCTCTTTCCCACTTCCTCTGTGCAGGCCTGGACCATTGCAGCAGCCTCCTCCCTTGTCTGTGCTTTCCACATTGCCATCCTTGGAGCTGTCCTCTGCACAGCCACCGGTGTCTAAAACTCCGATCTGCCCGTGTCCCAGCCATTGTTAGCTGACCATTTGCCTTCTCCATCAGCTAATCTCATCTCCTGTAGTTTGGGGGTAGGAGCAGTATGCAGTGAATCTCAGAGCACCTATAACTTAGAAAAGCTTCCTCTACCTCATTGGAGTCACAGACCTTCAAGATTAAGTCTTATCATCCAAGGCCCTCCCCTCCATGACCCCCGATTGCCTGACTCTCCAGATTCACCTGTGAACATTCCTTGACTTGGAGCCAGTGACCCCAACTTGCCGCATACCTACCACACTTCTTCCAAGAACACACTTAATAACCTATTGCACCAGGGCAGCTACTACTGTCTTTCTAAACCCAGCTCCAGCTTCATCTCCCGAGCCCCAGGCTCTCCCAGCATCCTGCACACAACCTGAGTGCTTTGTAGAGCAGTCTGGTGGCCAGGCTGCCTCCTGGGAAGCTAGTCGGGAGCCGTCTGACCCCGGCTGTTTTGACTCTTCAGATGCAGAACACATCGCATCACCGCATGCTTCTCAGCTTTGGGGCCCATCAGCCAATTCTGGGGCGATGGGAAGAGGCCCACTTCCTTCCTTCATTGTGCTTGCAATGGTATTGAAACTATGTTAAGACGACCTGCCTCTGTTCTTGCTCCTCCCACTACACTAAAGTGCCTTGAGAACAAGGACTATGTCGTCTTCCTCTCTGTATCTCCAGTACCTTCCCAGGGCCGGACACACACCTGGTACACAGCCAAGCCAAAAAGGAACTTGGCAAACCACAGATTGAGTTTAATGTTTTCTTGGATATTGTACCAGAACAGATGTTCCTAAAGGCAATTTATGAAATGAAATGAAAAGACAATTTATGAAATGAAGTGTAAACTCTTGTCCTTATATCCCCCAAATAACCACCAAGCAAATACTGGGTGGGCAGCGGTGGCTTGGCAGCCGTGCATGGGGTAGAAGCTGGGGGTTTTCTCTGAGGAAGCTCAGCGTGGGTCACCTCTGTGGAGAGGCTGCAGGCTGCAGGTGGGCCCTTAGCCTGCTCAGTGGTGTCGCCTGAGACCTTCCTCTTTCGTGTCATCAGTGCTTCCCCCTCTTCCATCCCTCCTTTCCATCTAGAAACATCCCCATGTTCCTCCTAATCTTAAAGACCCATTCTTCCTACCCTGCATCTTCCTCAAGGCACCCCCTTTTCTCCTTTCCTTTCACACTTCCAAGAAGAATCCATCCTCAGTCTCTACCTCCACACTGTCCACCCAGTTCTAATCTGAAAACGCTTTTTCCCAGTTGAGCTTTCAGGACACACTTTCTCTTGGCTCTTCCTCACTTCTCCATCCTTCCACCCCCTTCCTCTCAGCAGACAACTTAGCCTTATTGAAGAGGTGGAGCTTCCTCTTTTGCTCGTTTCTCCCACCATGAGTCGTGAGTTGCATTGTCTCCTCTCCCCGCCTACCCCTTCCCTGACTGTGGCTCCACTTGCTCTCTTGAGCACATCTCCTCCTCAAGACCTTGCTCCATCACTCAGCTCTCCTTTGTTGCAGTTCCCACTCACCCCCTTCCTTCTGCCTACTAGCATGTGCAAGTCTTCCCATATCCTTCAAGACTCTACGCCCTTCTCTGAATTTTTCTATCCCCTCAGGAACCTACTGTGATTCTCTGCCCAGCACCACCAGCCTTTTCCTAAGAGAAGCCCACCTCCCTGCCTCCGTCTCCCGCTGCTCTCCAGTTGCTGAATGCTGGACAGTCCGACTTAGGCCCAGGGGCCTGACCTACACATTTAGTGCTTCTTCCCTTCATTGCCCACCCCCCCCCCCCCGTTCTTGTCCCCAGGACTCTCTCTGCAGGATTGGCCCAACCCCTCCTCCTTGCAGCACCTTCCTTATCTTCTCCTTGCCCTTGCCTGGTTCCTGCAGTGGCTGCTTTCCCTGTCTTAGGTGTAAGCTTCCCCCAAAGCTCTGTCCTTGGTCTTCTCTCTTCTTTCCACTTTCCCCATTATCTATAATAATAAACATAGAGATGGAGAAAAAGTCCTGAGAAGTCCTTGAGGATCAGGGGAGCTCTTTGTGTGGTTTGCTGTTCTGTGGTTTTTCATTGTTGCTGTCTTTGTGGTGGTCATGGCCTGAGGGGTTCCTTAGGCCCCCAGGGAAAGGGCTGGAAGGGAGACCCACACACCAGATGCTTTTACTATTTTCTCACATTCTGAAGACAAAATTTCTTGTCTTCCGACTTTATTATTATCTCCATCACTTGTGTTTCTCCCTGCTCTTAACCTTCACAGAACTCTGGTAATGCTGTCACCAGTCAAATAGACCTTGCAGCCATTTTCCCATGAATTCTGTCCTAAGTATGCCACCACTAGACTTGGGCTGTCTAGAGATGAGGAAGTGATTTATCTTACATCCCCCAGAGTGTGTAGATCCTTGCATACAGTGGGCCTTTAATAAGTGCTTCCTCAGCATTATCAGCTAATGGAGTTTCAGATGTGAACAGACCCATGTTGGGATCCTGACTGATCCTGGCCTTGACCCTAATTAGTTGTTGACCTCGCTTGCTTTGCTTAACCCTCTAATTAAAGTAATTGTGCAAACCAGGATTCAGTGGGTGTATTAGTTAGCCAAAGGGGTGCTTATGTGAAATACCAAAAATGGGTTGGTTTTTATAAAGGGTATTTATTTGGGGTAGAAGTCCACACATACCAGGCCATAAAGCGTTACGTTTCTTCTCTCACCACAGTCCATTGCCACGTGTTAGAGCAAGACAGCTGCCAGCGTTTGCCAGGGTTCAGGCTTCTGGGGTTCCTCTCTTCCCGGGGCTGCGTTTCTCTCTGGGCTTAGCTCCTGTTTCCTCTACAAGGTCAGCTGGCTCCTGTTTCCTCCACAAGGTCAGCTGTAGACGATCAGGCAAACGGCTTGCTTCTCTTCTCCTGGAGCCTTCTTTCCAATATCAAAACTGCTTCTCAAAAGACTGCTTCAACTTTCCTTTGCCTTGCCTTTTATATTCAATTCCCCACCCACCAAGGGGTGGGGCTCAACGCCCTAATCCTAACCTAATCATGCCCAGATTAACAGATCAGTTTACAAGCATGATCCAATTATAGTTTTGGAATTCATAATTACATCAAATTGGCCAACTGTTACAGTGGGGTAATGGATGCTCAGAGGGTGCGGGTCCCTTCCCCCTGCTGGGATGAGGAGGAGTTGGAAGGAGTGGAGCTGGGGAGGGGCATTGGGATTCGCAGTGACACCAGGTCAAGCAGTTTTGCAGGATTTGGGGGAAAAGGCTGCCCTGGTTTCACCCCATGCGTGATCTACAGTTTCAGCCCTGGGGCCGTCCAGTGGGAGGAGACAAATGACCTAAAGCAGTATATGAGCACGTGTTGGTGCCACTTGATGTGTCTCTGACCCATAAGTGACTGGCCAGTTGTTGGAATTTTACTGCCCTTGGTATGGCCCCTGTGACCTTCACGCAGTCCTCCCTTGCTTGCTTTTTTTTTTTTTTTTTTTTTTTTTTTTTACTGCCTTCTTCCCACCTTTGCCCTCCTGCAGGCATGTCCCCAGATGCCCTGAGTCCTGCTGCCCCCTTCCTTACCTTTCCTTCCGCAAAGTTCAGCTGCTGATTGGACACTCCAAGCCCTTATCTCAATTCTGGCATCTCTTCAAATGGCATCACATGAACTGGTCCTGGAGTTGGACAGATTTGTTCTCCACTCCCCAGAATCTTTTTAAAATGAGGAGGAGGCTGCCAAACCAGCTGGCAAATCCATTTGGAGAGATCCAGGGAGCAAAGATACTTTACCTCCTTCATTTCTTGGTAGCACAAGCAGTTCCCGAGACCCCATCTTACCCCAGCTTTGAATCCACCCCCTCCCTCACAGAACGTGGCACCTGAGGGTACCAAGTAAAGGTGGCCTGGGTGTGCAGGTGGATGGACAAATGAGCTCACACGACTGGGAGATTGGGATTCCCCCAACCGCGTAGGGACAGGGAGAGCAACGAGGTACCATGGAAGAGCCTTCAGCCATGATATTTGTTGAGTGCATAAAACAGGAGACACGGGTTGGGTTTCCTAGGCAAGCCCCTAGCATCTCCGTGTCTCACTGAGCTCAGCTGTAAGATGATAACTGTGCTCCTGCTTCACAGGGTGTTGAGAGGACCACGGGAGATGCGGGAGCCAAAGCCAAAGGCACCCACCGGTGTCAGGGACCGTGGAGCCCCACATGTGCCCCAGCGCCACAGTGAAATGAGTGCATGCATTCCTTCGTGCATTCACCCAGTGTTACTGGAGTGCCCGTTTTGTGCTGGGTGCTGTGAGAAGGAGGTGGAGGCTTGCCCTCGCCCATCACTCGTGGGCCAAGGCAATTCCCCAGAGCCCTAACTCCCTTCTCATTCTTTTATCACTGACTCTAGACTATGTTATAATCCTGACTTTCTTTTTTTCAAACTTTTATTGTGGTAACATATATTCAACATAAAATTCCCCATTTTAACCACTTTCAAGATTACAGTTCAGTGATATTAATTACATTCCCAATGTTGTGCTACCATCACTACCATCCTTTCCCATCACCCCAAAGAGAAACTCTGTACCCAGTCAGCAGTAACTCCCCTGTCCTCCTCCTCGCCCCTGGTAACCTGTAGTCTACTCTCTGCCTCTATGAATTTGCTTGTTGTAGATAACTCATCTTAGTGGAATCATGCATTATTTGCCCTTTTGTGTCTGGCTTATTTCATGTTTTCAAGGTTCATCCATTGTAATATGGATATATCAGAACTTCATTCTTTTTTATGGCTGAATAATATTCCATCGTATGTAGATATCACGATTTGTTTATTCGTTAATCTGTTGATGGACACTTGGGATGCTTCCACCTTTGGCTACTGTGAACAATGCTGCTGTGAACATTGGTGTACAAGTATCTGTTCAAGTCCGTTTTGAGTTCTTTGAGGTACATACCTAGGAGTATAATTGCTGGGTGATATGGTAAGTCTATGTTTAACTTTCTAAGGAACCACCAAACTGTTTTCCACAGTGGCTGTACCATTTTATATCCCACCAGCAATGTACAAGGGTTCCAGTTTCTCTCCTTTCTTGCTAGCACTTATTATTTTCTGTTTTTAAAATAATAGTCATCCATAGTACAAATATGAGAATGCTCTTTCAGGAACTATAACAAATACACAATACTAATTCCTACTGTCAGTAGTAGGGTGGTTTGTGGGGAAAATACACCAGATATAAACTATGGACTATAGATAGCAGTAATATTATGATGATGTTCTTTCATCATTTGTAACATATGTGTCACAACAATGTAAGGTGTTGGTGGTGGGGTGATGTATGGGATTCCTGTATAGTATGCATGATTTTTCTTTAAAAGTTTGAAAATTTTTTTAAAGATTTATTTATTTTTATTTATTTCTCCCCACCCCCTTGTTGTTTTGCACTTGCTGTGTCTGTTCGTCTTTGTTTCTTTAGGAGGCACCGGGAGCCGAACCCGAGACCTCCGATGTGGGAGTGAGACACCCAATCTCCTGAGCCACCTACATTCCCTGCTTTGTTGTGTCTCTCATTATGTTTTTCTTCTTGTGTCCCTTGTTGCGTCAGCTTACCACGCCTGCCCATCATGCCAGCTCTCTGTCTTCTTTAGGAGGCACCGGGAACCAAACCAGGGACCTCCCATGTGGTAGGTGAGAGCCCAGTCGCCTGAGCCACATCCGCTTCCCAAGTTTGAAATTTAAAAAAAAGAAAAAAAGAAAAAATAATAACTGCCATCCTAGTGGGTGTGAAGTAGCATTTCATTGAGACTTTGATTTTCATTTCCCTAATGGGTAATGAGGTTGAGCATCATCCTGACTTCCTAAAACCCAGAAAGGAATGCTAGTGGAGAGCTTGCATTTGAAGGAGGCATCTCCAGTTTTAAGGAACAGAATGGATTTTAATGTGGAGAACAAGTAGACCAGGTACCCTGCAGGTCAAGCAGGCTGAAACTTCTCCAGGGGAGCCTTCTTTGGATTTCTTTGTGAAGGGAGGAGAGAGAAATGATTCTCAATACTGCCCCCACTACCACCCTTGACCCCAGCAAAAATGAGAGAGCTGTGGTTTTCCCGCCTTGTCTTGCAGGAACTCAGGGGAGGAGGACTGTCACCAGGCCCTCTACAGACACCAGGTCTAACTAGGAATGGTGTCCTTGGCCCCACTTTGGCCCCTCTGGGAGAGAAGTCTGTGGAGCAGCACTGGCCTGTTCATCTGCTTTGGTCCCTGTTTTAGTTTCCTGGCTGCTCAACCCTGCAATGGGTTGGCTTAACCAATGGGTTTATTGGCTTATGGTTTTGAGGCTGGAGAAGTCCAAAACCGAGGTAACATAAAGGCGATGCTTTCTTCTAGAAGACTATGGTGGGCTGGGGCTGGCTGCCAGCGACCCTTGGTCCTTGGCTTTTCTATCACAAGGCAGTGCAGATGGCGGCCTCTCCTGGCCTCTCTGGGTTTCAGTGACTTGTGGCCTCTTCCCGTGGCTTTCTCTGTGTGTGCGTCTGAATTTCATTCTGCTTATAAAGGATCCAATAGGAGGATTAAGACCCATCCTGATTCATTTGGTTGGGCCACACCTTAACTGAAGTAGCCTCACCCAAAGGTCCTATTTCCAGTGGGTTCACAGCCACAGGAATGGATTAAGATCAAGAACATGTTTTTCTGGGGTGCACAGCTCCCAGCCACCACACACAGTCACCGAGCCCTGCCTCCCGGAGCCCTCCAAGCCAGTCTGGAGCACACTTTCAGCCAGCGGCTGGGCTGAGCACTGGATCGTACCCATCTCATCTAATCTTCTCCACAGCGCCGTCTCTGGAGATGTGAGGCTCTGGGAGGGTGAGGACCCCGGTAGAGGTCCTGCTGTCTGCGGGCAGAGCTGGCAGCCTTGCTCTTCCCAGGACATTCATCCAGCCAGAACCTAGGGCTGGGCGGGCAGCGATGAGGTCAATGGGGCAAGAGCTGGCAAGAGTCTGTGGAGTAAAACCTCAGTGACACCCACAAGGGCAGGTTTTATTATTTATTAATAGAACTTAGCCATAAAGGAAAGTTTTTGGAGCTTAGAGAATTTTAAGGGCATTAACAGTTTCCTAAGTACTTTCACTTATGTTCCTTTTCATTTGATCTGTGAGAGAGGTAGTATTCATACCCATTTTATGGACAAAGAAACTGAGGCTCACAGAGGGTAAGATGCCTCAGATTACACAATGTGTGTGTGTGTGGTGGGGGAATGGGGTCCCAACACATGTCAGCAACAGCCTTATCAGGTACCTCATTGCCAATGGGATTCCCAGAACAGAGGTGACCCTCAGCCTAGGGGAAGGGCAGGACTTCCTCATCGTAATGGCCAAATCATGTATTACCCAAATGGTGTGTTCTAGTGAATGCAATTGGCGTGTTTATGCTATTTATTGGTCTATTCAGTAGAACATAACCTAAGAGTTGCCTCCATACCCTCCCCATTCACTGAAGGGCATGTCTCCTGGAGTGGTGTCAGTGTATTTTGCAATGGTGGAATTTTGCCTGTGCATATGCTTCAAGGGCTTCAGGAGCTTCGCTTGAAGTTTGGAAGAGCTGCTTGCCCCGGGCTGGGCTGGGAATAAGACCAGGATCCTGCCCTCAAAGAGTCAGCCGGCCCAAATGATCCCCCTGGAGCTAGAGCTAGGGGGTCCCCCCTGCCTGGGGGTGCTGGGGAAGCCTTCACAGGAGAGGTGATGAGGGAGCAAAGCAGACAGGGGCAGTGGGCAACCCGGGGCGGGGGGCAGCTGGCTCATGCAAAGGCCCTGAGCATGGTACCCACCATGGGGCAGCCGAAGGGCAGGCCTCGTGGGGAGGAGAAGTGGGAGACACACCTGGGGAGCTCGGGGCAAGCCAGGGAAAGGCTGTGGGGATTCCTCTCCCACTTGAAAGCCATGGGGGGATCTTGGGGGCTTTTAAGAAGGGGGTGAGCTGCTTAGGCCTGAGTTTCTGATGACCCCCGTGGTGGCAGGTGGGGGGTCCAGAGCTGAGGGGACCGCTCTGCCCAGCATCTCACCACCCACGACCAGGAAACTGGGACAGAAATGGACCCCGGGCGTGGAGTCTCTGCCAAGACCCTGGGACGCTTTCAGAGGGAGGGGGTAGGTGTGAAAACCGCCTGGGCTCCAGACCACCTTGACCCCGGCCAGCTGCACAAGGCAGGCCGCGAGGGGCCTCTCCTCAGCGCCACCCCTCCCTCTGTCCTCCCCCCACACCGTGCCTCCCTGCGGGGGCCCTGCTGAATCTCGCCCACTGTGCCTGCTCACTCCTCTACTTAGAAAACCTCAGCTTGCTTCTCGAGGGGTGCCCCGTCCTCCGGGAAGGTGTGCCTGGGCTCCTGTCCCCCCGCCCCTCCTGGGTGTTCCCGTGAGGCCTGCACAGCCTTTCTGTGCAGAGAGCCTCACACTGCCTTGAAACAATCTGTAGGCCAGGACCCTGGTTTTATTGGTCTCAGTATTCACAGCACTCAGCAGCCATGCACACAGTAGGCCCTCGATAAGGGCTCACTGGGCTGGATGTGAGGGCTGGGTTAATAAGAAGGGGTTCTGGAGCCCCAGGGAGGCAGGGAGGCAGCCGCCGGGGAGGGGCGGGCAGAGGATGGTCCACACTGAAGGGAACCACAGCTTCAGAGCAAGGGAGGTCCTCGCGTGCTTTGGATCCGATTCAGTAGCCAACTAGACTGGTTAACAGGACAGGCGGCTTCACCGAGAGCCTCCACAGTGTGCTGTCATCTGCCTTAGCTCCTTTAATCCACCCAAGAGCGGGCGTTACCTGGTTTACAGGAGGAGAAACTCCCTCCCAGCATCCCCCCACCCCAAACGCCGGGCAAGGCCGCTTCCGCAGCCCATCCTGGGCAGGTGTTGAGCTATGAGTACAGCTTCCTGAAACCTTCCCTCTTCTCCACCTCTGGCCTTCTGTGGCTTTTATCTTCCAATTTGTCCTACTCCAGGATACTATTTTAACGGATCTTAGTGCTGACAGTAATAATTAGCATATGTGTGGTGCCTTAATAAAAATAACAAGTAGCTCTAACACTAGGTGTACCAGGCCATTTTCTAAGTGCTTTATATATATTAATTCATTCAATCCTCAAAATAATCCTAGGAGGGAGCTACTGTTCTTAGCCTCATTTTGTAGATGGGGAAACTGAGACACAGGACGGTTGAGTGACTTGTCCAGCCAGGGTCTCGTGGCTTCTACACCCTAGGCCATTCGGCAGGAGCTGCTGCAGGCAGGGGTTGGTCTTGGGGTTCTGGTTTCGAAGTCCCTCTCCATTCAGCTGCTGTGCTTGGCCTTCAGAATCGGGAGATATTTTGACCATGAAGAGGGTCCTTGAAGACCCTCTCACCCTCCCTCCTTTTCATGCATGCAGAGTGTTCATAGGTGCCCCCTTCCCCGCCTGTGTGAGCAGCTGCCTCCTGCTAAGTGATGTTTGTACTGGGCCCATGTTGTGACTCTTCAAAAGAAATATATGGGATTTTTCTGTAAACCTACAACTGCTCTAATAAAAAAAAAAATTTTTTTTAAAGGAAAGAAATATGTGGGATGAGCAAGCACCTAAAAATAACCCAGGATTAGTTTTGGGGCTGGGATGGGGTGTATGTGTGTGGCTCTGCAGCCCTTTCTCATCCCTCCTCTCCCCCCCCCCCCTCGGCCCTCTCAGCTGGCAGCTGGGCCAGGCTGGCTTCCTGTAAAGCTGTAATAACGTGGAATTAGCCCGGCCGCCTCCCTTGCCAGCACGGATGCGGCGCCTGGTCACTGCTGGCGTCTCTGAGCTGATGCTTCCTGCCCTCAGCCTGGTCTGCTCTTCTGAGACCAGTTTTTGCCTCCTGGGTAAACTGGACAGAGACAAGTTCCTGGCCTTGTGCTCCTGGGGAGGAGCCGTGGAAAAGCCTGACAACCTGGGCCCCTGAGTCGGGGTTTCCAGGCAGGTTTCCTGGCTCCGAGGCTGGCAGAGTGGCTCGTGTCTGTCTCAGTGCCTCTGACAGGTGCCCCACTGCTGCCTGGTGAGACCTTGGAAACCCAGCAGGTACTTGCTGCTGAGAATCCACCTGCTAAAAGCAGCGGCCTAAGACCAGGCCCATTATCCTCCTCGGCAGGGTCTTTTTTGAAGAATGGATATAGGTTCTCTGGGGTGTGCTAGACACTTCTGTAGAGCTCGGCCATGCTCAGAGTCTCTCTTCTCTCTTTGCCCTGTGATGCCAAATGTACAGGAAGGGCCAGCCCATGGACACCCCTGCTTAATATGCTGGGAATGGTTGTGGGAAGAGGGAAAAAACAATGGCCAGGGGCAAAGGTCAGAGTTCTCTCCTAACGTTAAGCCTTTTTTTAAATCTCTGAGGCCAAGGGATGGAAAATTCTAGGTGGAAGCTAGGAAATTCCCAGGGTAGAAGTGGTAAGGGAAGTGGCAGCCAAGACTAGGGCGGGGGCGGGGGTGGAGCCATGAGCCTTGGTTATGGTCATTGCCAGTCTTGGCTGCACATGAGTCCCCTGGGGAGCTTTAAAATTCCAATGCCCAGGCTGTGCCCAGACCAGTTCCATCAGAATCCCCAGGTGAGGGCAGCACGCAGCTGCCACGAGCAAGAGCAGCCTCGATTTTCCTCCGCCCTCCGCCTGCTCCTTCACTTCTTTTTTTTTTTTTTTTCCAAGATTTATTTTATTTATTTATCTCTCTGCAGCCCCTTGTTGTTGCTGTGTCTGTTTGTCCTCTTTGTTCTCCTTCACTTCTGACTTCTCCCAGTTCAGGGGGGCGGCATGTGCACCCCCGTCCTGCACAGCACATGCGCAGTAACGAATGCACAGTGCCGCTGCTGCCGATTTAGGCCACATTCCCGGGACCAGGAGCACTTGCAAAGTGCGTGTCTGTGACTTCATTCAAAGTGTCCCTTTATAAATACCGAAGGGAAAGAATCCGTTTGAAAAATGTCCTTAAGATCCAAAAGGGAAAAGTATCTCTCAGACCGCAGCCCGCCAAGTGGCCTCCCAAGAGCTGTCCTGCCTTTCCCTGGCCTGGCCTGAGTTGGGTCCTCATCCTGTGACCCAGTGAGCCCCCCACGTGGTCCTCCTGGTGCCCTTGACACAGGCAGCCCCCGGGTCTGGGCCTCTGGCCGACCTGCCCAAGCTGCAGGCCTCCCCTGCATCTGTCGGGCCTCCCCCGGGTAATGGTGAAGCAACTGCGCTGACTGCAGGTAGCTAAGCCCACCTTTCTCCCCCACGGCCTGGAGCAGGGCCCCTGGTGGACTCCTCGGCAGCATCATCCCCCAGTCTCCAGCCAGGCTCCCTCTGCCCCTCCTTCGTCCCTGCAGCGAGTCTCCTCCCTCCCCTGGTCCGGCCTCGAAGCCCCGTTTGGGCTCCCAGGGCATAACGGCCAAATCAGGTATGGCCCAAATCGTGCATTATAGTGAATGCAATTGACGGGCTTCTAGCCTGCTCCTCCCTGCAGCCTTCCAGACCCCACTGCCAGCAGCTGGGCCCGCGAGGATCCACCTCCCCTCCTGCTGCCCCCGCAGAAGGGACTGCAGGAGCCGTCCACTCGGGCCTCCCTCTGCTGCTTGGCTCCCCAGGGCAGTGTCCTCCCAGGAGCTCCAGCCTCTCTGCGCTCCGCAGGTGAAGAGGCGCTCGGCCCTCCTGCCCTCAGAGGTGGCCGCGTCCACACTCGGCTGGCTCGCCACTGTAGCCCTCCCTACACAGCAGACTGCGAGGGTCTCCGTTGCCTTCCTGGGAGAGCCTCAGCATTCCAGCTGGAATTCCTTTCCTTGCTGTAACTCCCTCGAGCCCCCGATGGACCTGTTCAGCGAGAGGGCTCGGCTTCCTGCCCAGCACCCACATGGCTCTTCGCTACCCTGTGCCTCACGCTGCGTCCGTCCCTGCGCCCACACTCCATCCACACACTCTGCTCCTGATTTTCCAGGCTTCCGGCCTCCCCTTCAAGGCTCCTGTCCACACACTGCTTTCTGGGGACAGCACTTCCCCGCAGTCGAGGGCCTGGGGCAGTCCCTGTCAGGGCAGATGACCCCCCCACCCCAGGCCAGCAGGGGCCCTGCACTGCCTGCCGGCTCTTCCTCCTGGAGGGCCTGAGGACTCTGGGCACCCTGCTGGTTTTCTCTTGATTTGAAACTCTTGTCTGCCTGCTCTATCCCCCTTTATGTGAGTCCCTTCCTCTGAGTCCCAAAGGCAGCCACTGGTACACAGCACTTGAAAGGGAATTCTAGATTTCAGGGTCCACCGGTGAGAAAACTGGTTGTCGTATGGGCAGGTGTTTGCTCACTGTCAGTGCTGCAGTGAGAGGGACACTTGGACCTCTTGGCCCTTCCTTCTAGGACACTCCCAGCCCTCTTCCCCAATGAGGGGGCCACACTCCTGGGCTCCCGGGCAGGCCTTCTGGGCAGCCCCTGGTCCTGGGGGGATCCCGATGACTGCAAAGCACTGGACCTTTCCCGGCACTAAGTGGCACTCAAGGCCTCATCTCATTACTCATTTATGCTGTCACTCCCGGGGCTCCAGAGGGGTGGCTCTGACATCCCAGCTGGTGCCCACAGAGGGTCCTGGGGCAGACAGCTTCCCAGCTGATGGAGACGCTCCCAGTGGCCTCACTTCTAAAAGGCTGACAGCTGTCGTCGAAAGTGATCTGAACCCTGGCTCTGTGTCTGAGTTTACAGCCGGGGAAGGTGGGCTGTGCATATAGTGGGACAGCAAGGAACGTGCGGGCAGACCACCTGCAGTAGTTACTGTCTCCGGGGCCTTGGGCAAGTCACTAACCTCTCTGGAGCTCGGGGTCCACCTCTATAGGGTGAATCCCGTGAGCACCTACTTCACAGGCCGCTGGGAGGATTAGACAGGTCCGGTGCCTGGCTCACTGCAGGTGAGTTCCTTGCTCACATAGGCCCTGTAGTCTGCAAAGCACTGCACAGGTGTTTATTAGCTTCGATGCGGCTCAACAACACAGTCACTGTGTTTGTATTTCAGTGACTAGGTCTTTAAGCAGCTGCTTGGAAGCCTTGCAGGGACGTGGACAGCTCTGTGCTCAGTGTTAGGAGGGTCAGGCCAAGGGTCAGAGCAGACATGCTCCCTACACACAGGCTGGACATGTACAGTCCCAACAGTGGATTTATGGACAGTCTCGATCCATCCATGCCCCTGTTTGCTCCATCTTACGTGTGGCTGGCCCAGGCGAGGAGGAGAGCTCATGGCCCGTCAGCTGGGGACCCAGGGCTCCTGCAGGCCCAGCAGCTGTGGTGGTGGCCTCAGCTCAGGACTCTGATCAGACAGGTAAGCTGTTAGCGACCCGGCCTTGTGGGACTGAGAAAGGTGAGGCTTCTGGGACAGGCGTAGCACCTCTGAAAGCCGAGCTGTGCTCCAGAACATGCGTCCACAGAGATTAAGGGCTTAGCAGACCCATCCAGGGTTCAGAACCCATATGCCACCAAGGTGCCACTAATTGCCCTCGTTGGCCTGGGGCTTCCCTGAGAGAGTTGCTCAGCTTCATATTTTATTGTCACCATGTTAACAGCACCTGGATCTTGCTAAAAGGTTCCTATAAAATGAATTTTGCATAATGAAAGCAAATAACTAAGATTCCATATAAAATCAGAAATGTGCCTCAGGAGGTCAAGAGGAAGACTTTGCAGGGGTTCGATTGGAAAGCTTTTGGCTAAAGGAATATTGAGATAGAAGTTGAACCCATGTGCAACCTATAGCATCACTGTAGGAGGGGGTGTTTTAGTCCCCACCTAGCAGTTCACTCTCCTTTCTAGCACTTTGTCCATCCTGCATTCTCTACCTATCTCTGGCTTCATCTCACTCCCCTTTGGCTGTGGCCATGCCTACTATCTCATTCATTGCTTACAGCTTCCTACCTAAACTGCGGTAATTTTCTTTCTACGTCATGTTTTACAGTGTATACTTTAACTTCAATTTCAGAATTTGGGATACCTGAGACAAGGCCAGTTACCTGTAAAATATTGGTCTGTTTAATGTATGGTGATGAAAACTATGGTGGGAGAATTGAGGGGGGCCACTGCTAGAGCCCATACTTGCATACCCCCAGCAGCTAAGCCCATAACCCAGCAGCATGGGGCAGTGGGAGGAGATGAGATTGAAGTCCAAGAGGCGAGTTAGCAGACCCTGTGTTTGAACCACAGTTCCCAGTGTCTGGCTCTGGGAGTTTGTGCAAATCACTTATCTATCTGAAAGGGGGAGGAGAAAGAAGGGAAGGCACTCAAACTCAGCCTATTCACAATCAGCTCACAAGTTTTTAGAGCAAAGAAAGTTAACCCCATAAATGAAAATGTATACTAATAACAGCATAGTTCAAATGCCTGCTGACCCTGGAGAGGGCAGGTGTCCATGGGCAGGGCAGGGCTGGGTGTCGGGGACTGGGTACAGCACTGTTCAGCATGAATCCAAAATGTAGCTTTGAGCGTGGGCTGGAACTGAGCCTGCATTCAACCCTGGCTCCACTGCTTATCAGCTGTGGCACCCTGTGCAAGTTCCTTAACCTCTCCGGGCCTCTGTTTCCTTATCTGTGAAATAGGAAAAATAATAACACGACTTACCTTACAGAGTTGTTGTGGAGACCTATACAAGAAATAATACTTGTATAATGCTTGCAATAGGCTGTGGCACACGCGAAATATTCAGTAAACGGTATTTGTTGCCAGCTGTTGTTGTTATCCACGGCATGACATGAGCCGCCCCCCCCCCCCGGCATTACCCACCTTCCCAGTCGCCACATCAATTGAGAGTCCTTGTCCATAATGGCCAGCCCTTGGGTGCAGCCTGCATCGCCCTGGCATGGGGTGGTCTGGGCCCCGCGTTCTCTCCCCACAGCCTGTGAGCCCTTTCAGGCAGAAGCTTCGTCTCGGGCTTTTGCACCCTTAGTGCCCTGCCCCTTACGTGGCCTCCGGGACTGTACCTTTCAGGTGTTCTGAGATACGCTAAAGGTCTAGCAACTTGTTTCACAGGAAGCAGAAGTCTTTTCCCATTGGAGTCAAGGAGAAGGTCCACATTCGTTAGAAAAGTCCACATTTTGCCCAGGGAAAGCCAACTGGGAATACTCTGCCATGGAACCAGTGGGGTGCTGGGCCGTGCTGGGCTTTCACCTTGACCGAGGCTCTGTTTGCAGGAGTTCCTGTGGGAAGATTAGGACCTCCACAGCTAGTGGGTGTCAGCAAATGTCCTGTGCAGCTCTTTTTTTGTCTTCCTATAACATGTATTTATTTATTGTCATTTAAATCTAATATAGTATAAAGGACACTATTATCATCAGCTTTTTATCCTTTTCTCTTACGAGAAAATTAATTTTGATGTAAGTTATTTTTTTTAAAATCATCTCAAACTTTTCAGGAACTAACCATCTAATGAATTGAGAGACAGGTGTGCTAGCCAAGCCCTGGGCAGCCTCCTACTGTGTGGGTGCTTTACATTGTTTTGCTTAATTCTTGCATCAACCTTGGAAGCTATAATATTTATTATCCCTATTTTTCAGGGAAGGACACTCATATTCAGAGAGGTTGAGGAACTTGCCTTATCTAGAAAGTGGTGGAACTAGAATTCAACTTGAGATCTGGCTGACTCCAGAGCTTACACTTTCTTTTTCCTTTTAATATTCATTGTTATTATGCCAATAATAATAAATCATTACATACTCCCTATAACAAATTAAAATACTATAGGCAGGGGAGCAGGTGGGTGTAGCTCAGTAGTTTGAGCACCTGCTTCCCATGTACGAGGTCCTGGGTTCCATCCCCAGTACCTCCAGAAAAAAAGAAAATACTATAGGCAAAGCTAAAGAATCTCTGGACCACACCTCCCATCCCAGTGCCTTCCCCAGATTCAGTAGTACACTCTTCTACAATGCCTCCCTCCCAGTTTCTCACCTGCAAAATAGGTATAATAGTAATAATACTATCTGTTCCATCTGCCTTACCTGATTTTTAGGATTAATGAGTAATGGACAAAAAGGCATTTTGTAAACTTTACAGCTGTCTGCATAGACATATTGCTAATAGTAGCATAGTAACATATGTTACCTAAGGCCCTTTGCTGGGAGTATTTGTTAGCTCAGACCTCATTACTGGGAATTAATGGGATTTCATGCCTCTCACATGCTGTCTCGGGCCCTGCCCTGAGTCTGTCAGCGAGGTTTGAGTGGTACCGGTAGAGCTAGGCTGCAGAATCACACTTCACCGGTAGGTGTCAGCCTCTACCAGGACGTGTCCTTTGTACCTTCGGTACAGGAACCTCCCGGAGCCGTTTCATACTTTGTAGTGTACGTGGAGCAGTGATGTGGATATGGGATGCAGGCTGAAGAGAGCCCCGGGGGCCAAGTAAGGGGCAAGGCACTAAGGATGCATGCCCCTGAGACCAAGCTTATGCCTGACAGGGCTCACAGGCCAGAGGGGAGAGAACCCTGGGCACAGACCATTCCATCCCAGGGTGGTGCAGGTTGTATCTGAGGGCTGGCCATGTGGACAAGGACTCTCAAGTGATCTCATAAGTCTGGATGGGTCAGGGATGGCTTCAAAGAGAAGGTGACAGCTGAGATGGGTCCTGAGGGTTGAGAAAGAATCTTCCAAGCTGAGGAAGTAGGAAGGACATTCCAGGAACATCTTGAGCACAGGTGAGCAGTTTGGCAGGTGGGAGAGCTGGGAGGCTAGGAGAAGGTGAACTAAAATGGAAGGAGATAAGCCTGGACCATTAAAGACCTTGACTGACAGTGAACCATGGAAGGGTTTTTTCTTTGGGGATGGGCAATGGGAGAGTGGCAAATAGATGTATGGGAAATGAAGCTGCTGGGATGCAACTGGGGACAGGGAGGCCAATAAGGAGGTGTTGTTGGAAATTTTGGCCAACAACAGGAGCAAGAGTGATCAGTATTGGGAGCGAAGACATGGACTGCAAGCTCTTTACAAGGAAGACTTGCTTGGCTGTGGAACCTGATTTGACAGGGTGAGGTGGAGGAGTTGTCAATGGAGGAATTAAGATTAACTTTGAAGTTTCTTGCTTGGGCAATTAAGTGGAGATGGACCCATTAATTGAAACAGAAAACATAGGAGAAGGAGCAGATCCTGAAGATGGGGGCGGGGGGGGACAGTTTATCTTTGGACTTGTTGAATATGAAGCTCCTGTGAAGCTGCATCCTCTCGGATGGAGACGTCCAGTAGACAGTAGCTATCATGGCCTGGAACTGATGAAGAAAGGACAGAGTAGCAGCCCGAGGTCCACTGTATTCTTGTTTCTGGACAAGCAGCTCCTCTTTCTGCCCAGTTTATTCAAAAGAGCTCCCCCAGCCTGGGCAGGTGGCCCAAAGCCTCAGGGTGCTAGTGCTTGTTTCACATTAGTTCTCACTTCAGCAGCTTGGCTAGAAATGCCCTTCCTTAATAACCTGAGGCTACTGGATGCTTCCACTCTGGAAGGTATAATAGAATGCTGAGGCAGCCCTGCCTCACCACCTCTTCTCCAAGTCTGGACCCGTCTGCCCAAAGCAGGTACCAGTCATACCTGCAAAGTCTTTACCAGATAAGGTGACATGTACTGACTCCAAGGATTATGACCTGGTACCTCTGGGGGCCATTATTCAGCCTACCACAGGCAAGGTTTGACCCTCAGCACCGAGTGTCACTCTTTTCATTTTAGACATGAGAAAAAGGTTTGCCAGTTAAGATGCCAAGATCCATCAGGAGACCTTGACTGAGCACCCCTGGCCGAAGGATTCATAACATTTTTTTAACATATAAAATCTATCCATCATTAAATCAAACAGCAAATAGTCCAGTGCTCATGTCTGTGCTGGGTAACTACTGCTGGTTTCTGGGGCCCTGCTCTCCCTGGGGTGTCAGGCCAGAGGCTATGAAGGCAGCTGTGTGATTTTCTCCCACTCCCCACCATGTTTGGGTTCCTGCTCATAGGCATGTGTGGGTAGAGGGAGTCCAGGAGTCCAGCCAGTCACTGACTTCCTTGGCTGGGGCAGCCTCTGGCTGGGGCACTGCTCACGAAGAGCCTGGATGGGACGGGAGATGGCCCTGGGACAAATCACTGTGCAGTCCAACTAGCTGAAGGACCCTTGAGGGCTCTGCAGAAAGCCCCCTACATGCATGTATTCCACTTTCACCTCTCTTGTGGGTTCATGTGGGGTCCAAGGGCCAGGGCCTCGGTTGTTAAGGACCAAGTCTGTCACCTGTGCATTTGAAAGGGTTTTCAAAGCTGGATGCTCTGACTTGGGGGCTGCCTCAATGGCAGCCTGGAAGCTGTCCTCTGCTTGGGCTGTGTGTCCTCAATGCTGCCTCTCCTGCCCCTGTCCCTGCCAGGTGTGGACCTGGCACAAGTCTCTCTCCTTCTTTGGGTCTCACATTCCTCGTTCGTGTAAAGTGGGGGTTGGTCCGCGTGGGCCCTAAAGTCCCTTATGTCTCAGCAGCTCCAAATCCTGACTGCTTATCTGATTGTCTGAAGCAGCCTGGCCTGGATGTCCAGGCTTTTTCTGGAAATTTTGCCCCAAAAGAGCGCCCGGAGCGCTTTCCCCGCCACTCCCTGCCCCCAACGGGAATGTTTGCCTCCCGTTTCTCAAGGCCCCACCGGGCACTGAGTGAGGAACGGAAGATGCGGGGATTCTGGCTTGAACAGGGCGCTCCGAGCTCAGGGCAGACGGAATGTAGAAGCCATGGAGCGCGTTTCCCTCCCTGCAGGAAGGGCTGGCTGCTGGGGCTCAGAGCTTACCTGCGGATACCTGCTCCACTTTCTTCTCTCTGCCCATCTGTTTGGAGACCCCAGACTCATTTGGGCGTCCCCTCCTGGTTAGCCACGGGAGGCACACAACCGGCTCTGAATTCCCCCTTTGTCCAGGGAACCCAAGTGGGGAGGGGCCGAGCGGACCCCCTGCCCCCGCTGGAATGTCTGCTCGCTGCGCCCCCTCCTCCTCTTCAGACGGCCTCCCCCGCCCACTTCCTGAGCCCCACTGATCCCACCACCGCACACACGCACACACTCACACACACGCACACTTCCTGGCGGGCTCGGCGGCCTCTCGCCCGGGACTCGGCGCCCGCAGCCGCCGGGGCTTGGGGAGAAGCGACCTTTTGTTATTCAGATCACACCCTGGGCGTGCGCCCGGGGGCCGCGGACTCGGGCCGCGGGAAGCCGTCCGGGGGTCCCCCGCGCCCCTGCGACCGCGGCGGCGGCGCCCGCGGCTCCTCCAGCTGCTCTCGGGATTTCCTCGCCCGCAGGGGCTGGGGGGGCTGGTGTGCGGGAGGGGCCGCGCCTCCCCCGCCCCGGGCGCGCGCTGCGGCTCCGCGCAGCCCCCTCCCCCTCCGCCCCTCCCCCTCCCTTTCTCCGGCCCCGCCGCGGTACCGCCGCCGCCGCCTTGCCCCGTCCGCGGGGCCCTGCCGGCCTCCCTGCGCGCAGCATGGCACCAGCGGGGCGGAATTAGCCGGGAGTAGCATTTGGGGGAGCCGGGATCTCAAGGGGGGTGGTGCGCTGCGGCCTCGGTCATGGATGTGAGCAAAATGGTAAGTGAAGAGCAGGGGTCTGCCCTGCAACAGCCTGCCCCCGCGCTCTCCCCTTCTCTCTCCCGCCGGGTCGGCTCGATGCATTCAAAGTTTCTGGATTGTTGATCCTGTCTATTGGCCCCAACTCCCGGCGAGCTGGAGGAGGGAGCCCGGCCGGGATCCCGGGGGCAGCAGGCGGCCGGGGATCCCGGGGGCGGCCGGGATGGGGTTCCCGGTTTCCCGCCGCGCTGCTGCCGGGGCTGCCGGGGAGATCTGCCTGCACTCCAGGCACAGGGCTGCGGGGCTCGCCTCCCAAAGTGGGAAACCACCCCGGCAGAGGAGAGACAGAGCTGCGGGCAGGGGGCTGGTCCTCTCCTCTGCCTGAGACCGGTGGGAAGATTTGTAGAGTGCGGGGAACACAGGTGATTTAACCATGGAGAAAGTGAAGACTCCTTGGGACAGATGGGGAGATGGGCTACATTTACCACTTGTAAATCCCAGCTTCACTTGGCCTCTTAGGCATCTGACTCCCCATCTTGACCCCCCATTTCCGAGAAGGGCTTTCCTTCTATGCCTGCCCCCAGGAAACCATAGGCGCTTCGGAGCAGAATAAATTGTAGTTCATTGAGCCAGGGAAGCAGCCCTCAGCGGGTGGCAGGATGTGATCTGGGGAGCCCCGAAGGAGAGGGGGGCTGGATCTCAGGGAGCACTGGAGACCTGGGGAACTGCAGGTTTTCCCAGGAGTCCAGATTGGCTTCCAGTCTGAATGGAGATTTAAGGGTGCCCTTGAGCTTTAGACCAGGGCACAGCCCCCTTCCTCCCAGCTTTGCAACCCTAAAGGCAGGAGGGTGCCCCACAAGGGCTGGTGCCCCTTGGGCTTCAGAGGAAAGAATCTGGATTGGGGGGTGTCTGTTTGGGGGAGGGGTCTGGGTCTGTAGATAGGGATGAGAAAGCTTTGAAATTTCAGTTCATTTTGTACAGAATTAGACTAGTATTCCCCAAAGGGTGCCTTTTGAGGCAACCATTGCCATGGTGAAGGTCAGGTGAGTCCTGGTCTGACCTGGCCTTGGCGCTGTGTCTTGAGTAGGGACAGGGCAGATGTTAGGGAGAGTGGTCTCTTCCTTGGCAGGAGACCAGTCTCAGACAACTGGGCACTGCCCCTGGTGTTGGGGGCTGGGGTTTGGAGTGATGATGATGATGACACCTGCCTGTCCACTGTCAGGCAGTGCCAGGAGCCCAGCCCCCCACGCCTTATCCGCTGCATGCCATGCAAGCTTGCTTTCTTTGGGTGGCCTCAGAAAAAGAGCCTCTGCGCATCTGTGGGGTGGGGATGTAGAAAACCCAGCAGCACCTGGGCCCTTTCCTAGAGGTGTCAGCCAAACCAGGGTCACCTGCTTGGGCTCTGGAGGGAAGGGGCACTTGCCCCTCTAGCCTGAACCAGATCATGCAGAGCTTTCTTCTGGGCCAAGCTTAGGTTCCTTCCACACCCTGACCTGTGAGGACCACAGAGACCTATGTCACTTCTGACACTACCACCTCCCTCCATCCCCTCATCACAGATAACAGCATTTATTTAATCCCTATCATTTCTTCAGCAAGTGCTGTATGAAGGACACATAGAAACATAATTTATGGTCTCCCTGCTCCCAGGGGTCCTTAGCTGTCAGGTGAGGGGTCCAGAGAGGTACAGGCCAACTGAGCAGCTCCAAGGGCTGGGGAGGTATGGGGTGGGGCCTGAGAAAGGTCTGGACTGCAGAGTTCAGGGGGTGATGAGGACCCAGGCTGGGTGGCGTTGGCTCTTCTGAGAGCAGTGAGGGCCGTGGCCTGTCGAGAGTCGCTGCAGGAGGAATGGGCCGAGCCCGCTGGGTGGGGTAGAGAGCATTGGCTGGGACAGAGGTTTGGGTTTAGGAAATGTGGAGATTGTTGCTTGGGGCCAGACCAGGAAGGCCTTGAACACCAGCCAAGGGGTTCCCACCTTAGCCTGTTGGCATAGGGTAACCTCTGGAGAATTCAGAACACAAATATCACCGAACAAAGGCAATGTTAAGTTCTCATGAAACATTTAAGCAGTCCAGTGCCCAGCCCTAGAAATATTGTTCCCAGTTCTTTATAAAGAGCACAGACATGGACTATAGCTAGAAGAGCCTTCCCCACCCCAAGGAATTGGCACCTACTTCCCATCCCTGCAAGAGGCCAAAGCTACCTTCTCTTCTGACCACCTCTTATTTGAAGTCTTCATCCTGGGGGCCTTTGGCTCCAGGGTTGACCCCAAACCCAGCATTTCAGCCACATCCTTGACAACCCAGCATCAGCTTAGGGATTTCTTTTACTTATTACTGAATGAGAAAAAGCAGATGATAGTTCGCCTGACTCCCTGCATGATTTTGAGCAAATTTCTTACCCTCTTAGCCTTACCTGTAAAGTGAGAATAATAATATCTGCCTTGAGGATCCTAGTGAAGATTGCAAATAATTCTTTTCAGGTATAGGACCTGGCATAGTAAATCCTCTGTACATGGTGCCTATTATGATGATAATGATTTCCATGTCCCATCTGGACCTCAGAGTGACTCTGATCTCCCCACACTCTTTATTTTCTTGATTGGCCTGAAGAGCTGGGCATAGGCTGTATTTCAATTGGTGCTCTTGGGACCAGTTCTCCCAGGTCTAGTTATCTTTCTGAATGAGGGCACAGATGACTGGGGACAATGGATTCACCAGCTGCTCTGACCAATGAATTTTTGATGACATCAGATACCTCTACCCGAGGGGGAACCAGTTAGCCAGGCAGGGGTTGACGAAGTCTGTGCCTTCACTGAACACACAGACTGCACAAAATTTTAGTAGCAGGGCCAATGCTGTCAGTTCTTACAAAAGAATGGAAGTTTATATAACAACTTATATTTGTATAGTGCTTTACAGTTTACAAGGCATTTTCATACCTACTCTCACAACAGCCCTATGAGGAAGGCAGGACAGAAATAATGAGCCCCTTTTACAGATGAGAGAATTGGAACTCAGACAAGTTAAGCCCAGGATCCCAGACAAGTGGCAGAACCAGATTTGGTACCAGTTTTCCTGATAACCAAAATATATGCTGTTTTATTATCCTTAGCCACCATGAAATGGTTCTGCTTAAACAATGGGAATTTATTCGCTCACAGTTTTGAGGCCGGGAAAATGTCCAAATCAAGGCATCATCAAGGCACTGCTTTCTCCCTGAAGACCAGCGTTCTGGGCTGGCCACCTGTGCTCCTGGGTTCCTCTGTCACATGGCAAGGCACATGGCGGCATCTCCTGGTCTCTTCCGTCTTCCCGTCTTCTGGTTCCATTTCAGCTCCTTGCTTCCTGTGGCTTTTTCTCTGTCTGAATTTCATTCTTTTTTAAAGGACTCCAGTAATAGGATTAAGAGCCATCCTAATTGATTAAGATGTGCATGAGGTGAGTCACACCTTAACAAGTAGCCACATCAAAAGGCCCTACTTAAAGAGTTAGCTGTTCAGAGGCTCTGGGGGCAAGGATGGCCTCGAGTCCTTGCCAGCCAGGAGACTCTGGCTCAGCACTTGGGCTTTGGGAATGGTCCTCCGGGACCTGTGGGTGCCACCGCTGAGGTCTAGTGTGGCTGGTGGAGGAGCATTTGGCCTCAGGTGCAGAGGCAGCTCATCTTAACACTGGCGAGCAGTTCCTGAGAAGTGAGTCCACATATCCTGGGCTGTTGGCTTTGTGCATCCGCCACCACAGCTTCAGAAGCTCAGCAGAACATCACAGGTCAGACAGCTTGTCCCAAAGACCCTGGAAGAAGGTCAGGGATCCTAGATTATCTTGGCCTCAGCCAGATGCCAGCAGGGAAGGAAATCTGTTATTTGCCTTTTTTCTTTTTTTTTTTTTTAATGCTTAGGAAAAAAAAGAGTTTTTGATTTACCATAGGACTGCTATCTTTTATTGTCACTGGTCATAAGAATGAACCCTTTTAAGATGAGGTTCAGTTCAATTTCACAGGAATGTATTGAATTCCCTCTTTACTTGCAAGCCCCTTGGTGTGGATTTAGGATTAGGGAGACAGTTGCGGCCAAGGGCTTGTCTGCGGAAGGGCTTACAGGGTCCAGAGAGAGATTTCCTTGAATTGTGTTAAGTGCAATGACATATTAATAAAGCAACTGTAGCTGCTTTATTATCTTTAGAACCCTCACCTGGATTATTTTCTTCCTTACAACCACCTTGGGAGGCAAGAATTTGTGTCCATGCTTCACCTCTGAGGACCTGGCTTCAGAGGCCCCTCCGGTAAGCCAGAGGCCAAGTTCAGGTGCAAACATGGTTTTATGACAGCCCAGCCCACTGTGCTCTACAACAGAGACACCCTCTCCTCCTGTCCTGTGTCCTTCTCTCTCCCCCAACTCGGCTGGGTGGTTTTCTTGATTAGCCTGGTTCCACCAAACCTTTCTTCCTCTCTCG
This sequence comes from Tolypeutes matacus, assembly GCA_026826555.1. NCBI lineage: Eukaryota > Metazoa > Chordata > Mammalia > Cingulata > Chlamyphoridae > Tolypeutes > Tolypeutes matacus. Next base: position 2,603,972 of record JAKSZT010017954.1, read on the forward strand.
CCTGGAGTGGTCCCAGTCCAAACCCAGACAGTCACGTAGGCTGGTAGCTGCCCCTGAGCCAAAGGATGCAGCAGCCAGACAAAACCCGTGCTGCCCCAGGACCCCAAAGAAGTTAAGCCATATGTCTTTTAAGGAAAAAATCCCCATGTCTCCTTTAGATTCTGAAGTTCCACTGCACCTTTTATTTGGAGGTGATTTCTGCAGGCAAGTAGGGGATTCGGGCATGGGGGCATCTTGGTGAATGTGGTGGCCGAGTTAGTGGGACTCCACAACTCCATCCCCTGTGCACAAAGGGTCAGGCAGCGACTTCTGGGTCCTTCTGAAATTGCACCAGGTGCCAAGTGTGGGGTTTAGAGTCACATCAGCCCCAGGCTAAATCCCGCTGCTCCCACTTGCCAGTCTGAGACCTGGACAAGTCAATTGACCTCTCTGGGCTTCAGTTTCCTCATTTCTCAGATGGGACAGTATCTGCAGACTTGGGGCTGGGGGTGTTGAGACAGCATGCTTAAAGTACTTGGCTCACAGAAGGCACTTAATAAGTGATGGCTGTAATTATTAATATTTTTGCTCATTCATGTAGGACAATACATCAAATCTTAATGCTTTAGTTGAAGGCGTAGGGCATCCCTTCATTCCAAAGGCTCACTCTGCTGGGTGAGCTCCGTCCAGTGGGGCAGGCAGATGCATTAGTACATACTTACCATATGGGTGATGATATGCACAAGGTACATTGAAGGAAGGCCTAGCATAGGAGAGGGTGGGGCTGACTGGCTGGCGGCTTGAGGAGAGACATCACTGAGGAAGATGGACGGGGAGGAGGAGGGGTTCTCCCGGGGGTAAGGAAAGCAAGGGCCTTTCTAGGCTCAGAGAACCACGTAGGCAGAAGCCCCAGGTCGAGAAGTGTGGGGCTGGTTCAGGAACTCCCTGTGGTTTGTGCTGGGAGAGTAGGCTGCCCCGTCTCCATGGGACGAGCACAGTTCCCGGGACAGACCCTGAGCAAAGACACAGGATCCAAGTCTTTTCGTGCCTCCGTCCTTCCCGGAAGAGGTGATGTTTATGCTCCTTTGGAGTCGGGGAGCAGCAGTTTCACTGATGACAGCACATAACACATGGTAGTCGCTGAAGGAATGACTGCACTGATAAAGAAAGGAGACTTTCCAGCAGAGAGAGAGGCACTGTGTGCAGACCAGATGGGAGCGAACAAATCTGGTGAGCCAAGTTTGAGCAGAGCCAGAGAAATGAGAGGGCAAGGATGAGGCTTGTGCGCCGGCAGGGACAGTCCAGGTTAAAAAGGAGACAGCGAGTCTCCAGGACCCCAGGAGTGGGGCTGTCTCCGCATGGCTGTGCTCTTTGGGCCAGAAGTCTTATATCACCTTCTGGTCCCAGGGCCTGGAAGTGGCCCTCGCTGGCACCAGGGTAAGCGTGGGAGCCACAAACCTTGGACTGGGGACAAGCTTTTTGCAATGAGCATTTCATTAACTTTCTGTTGACTCGGGCTGCTCTTTGGAGCACCCAGCTCAGGCTCATTTTCTGGGATCTAAAATAACTTTTGTAGTTGTCTCAGAGTGGATTTTTTTTTTTTTTTGAAAGCTGTCTTCCCACGTCACTGCCTCCCTAACTCAGCCAGGCCTTGGTGCTGGGACAGTGGTGTTGCCAGTGGTTATGGCAGGTGAGGTTAAAACACCCAAGTCTTGGCCACTATCCTTTGTGCCCTGCACACATAGGAAGGTTGTCCATTCCATCAGCAAACACCGAGGACCTACTTGGGCCCTATGCCAGACACAGAGAATAAAAAAGAGAATGTGGTTGTTTGAGGGATCCTGCCATCAAGGAGGTGGAAGAGACAGATAATTGTAAGGTAGGATGATACGTGCATTGTTAGAGATTTAAGCAAAGCCCTTTGTCTAAAGGTAGGATGTAGAGGTAGGAATCATTCATCCTGCCAGGTGGTATAGGGGGTTGGAGAAGGTGACATTCCACTGGCCCATTCACTCATTCATTTATTCAAAAAATACTTATTTCACTGGCTCATTCACTCATTCATTTATTCAAAAATACTTATGAGTGCCTGCCATGTGCGAGGTTCTTTTCTAAGCCCAAAACATACAGAGATCCCTGCCTTGCAGAGCTTACCTCCTGTGGGCAGGGGAGGTCAAAGTAAAGGAGGAAGTTTTGCAGCTTATTGGAAAGGTGACAAGTGATCTGGAAAAGGGGGTGGGGAAGTGGCTGCAGATGCCCTGAGGATGCTTAGGTAAGAACTGTTAGAGGGGTGAGCCAGTCATTCCTGGCAGGGGCTCTTCCTTGGCTGCTGGTGGAACCTGGGACCCCTGTTTGTTAGTCTGCTCTTGGCTGACAGTCTTGGCTCCCAGCCTCGGCCCCTGGCTCATTGTGGAGAGACAGTGATATCTAGGCCCTGGGGCTCCCCATCACCGTCCTCCTTCAGCCCAGTCAGCTTTGAGCGCAGGAGTCAACTGTCCTTTACAGAGGTCCTCAGAGCTCCTCAATTTCCCCCAGACGTCTTAGAAGTTGGAGGGAAGACGCAGCCTCTTGTTTCCAGCAAATTCCCCTTAAGGGAGCCTAGGGTCAGCTGAGCCTTTACGGACCATGGTCCTGGGTGCGCATTTGGCGCCATCAACAGCACAGGAGGCCCTCTCAGCCGAGCCTGAATGAGGGTGGGGCGACAGCATTTGGTTCATCTTCAGAAAAAGCGTGGGCCCTGTGCGTGTTCAAGGTGGAGAAACTGAGGCTGAGAGGTGAAGTCTATCCCCAGCCTTGAGCCAGGATTCCTTACTATGAATTCTAGGCTCTTCCTGAGGCAGCTTTTGGCCCAGCTTTGGCCTCTCAGCTCCCACGGGGGGCCAGCCACAAGGTACTGGGTTTGTCCCTTGCATGAAGCCCCTCCCCACGGCTCCACTTCTCCCTGGCCTCTGACCCCGTGGCTCTTCACCTCCCCTTCCCTAAGGAAGCGCTGTCCTTCACCACTAGAGGAACAGAAGTGAGCGCACAGGCTGTTCTGCGTTCTGAGGAAGTCGTAGCATCACCACCCAACAACTGATGATGAAATCTGCCTCCGAAATTAGCAACAACCCCTCTCTCCACTTAGAAAACTGCTTAGCACATCCTCCCCAGCTTGTTCTTACTCCCCAAGATTGGAGAAGGAAATAGCCATCAGGTGGGACACGCCACGGCCTCCTGAGGGTCTGGGAGCCTGCGGCGCTCTGCGAGATCCATGCTTTGATTCTACGTTCGTAAGGACCTGTTCTCAGAAGCTAGAGTTGTACAACCACCTCTGTGTTCTTGTCTGCGGAAATGAGTCTGAATCACCCTTCCCAGGGCTGGAAGGACGTACAGCTGGGGTTGCTGGCCCTGGCCCTGGGATGAGAGTCTCTTGTTTCCAATTCTGGCTCTGCTGCTTACTTGTGGGGTCGTCTGGCCAGCCGAGCCAGTCACTCAACCACTCCGAGGCTCAGTTTTCTTCTCAGAGTCCCAGTATTGCTGTAAGGGTTAAATGAAATAATGTAGCACCCCCCACACACACACACACCCCAAACTTATTTCTCCCCTGGGTCTCCCATCTCACGAATGGCAACTCAGTCCTTCTAGATGCTCTGCCAAAAAAGTGTGGCATGATCCCTGCCACACTCACACACCTGTCCTCTTCCTCACACCCCATGTCCAACCCATCAGCAGCTCCTGTTACCTTTGCCTTCAGAATAATTCAAATCAGACCACGTCGCAGTATCTCCACTGCTGCCACCCTGGTCCAAGCCGCCGTCATCTCTGGCCTGGATTCATGCAACAACGTCTTCATTGTTGTCCCTGCAGTATATTCTCAACACAGCAGCCAGAGGGGTTCTTTTAACAAGTCAGATCGAGCCATTCCTTTGCTCAGAACCTTCTAGTGGCTTCCCATCTGGCTCAGAACAAAGGCCAGTTCTTAGTTGTCACAAGGCCTCTCCCACCTCTGATCTCTCCACTCCAGCCACACTTAACCACCTGGCTGTTCCTTATTTGGTCCACTTGGGCTCCTGCGCTGGGCCTTTGCACGTCCTGCTTCCGCTGCCTGGAACTCTCCCCCAGGTGTCTGCAGGCTTGATTCCTCCTCTCTTGCAGATCCATGTTCCTGTATCACCGTCTCAGTACTGCCTTCCCTGATGACCCTTTGTAAGATGAAAACACCAGTCTGGTATGCCCCGTCCTCATGCTCAGCCTTATTCTATTTCCATAGCACCTATCACCACCTGACACACCATATGTTTTATTTCTGTGTTTAATGCCATTCTCTCCCCACTAAAATATAAGCTCCATGAGGGCAGACACTTTTGTCTTTTTTTTGTTCACTGCTGTATTCCTGACAGAGTCTTGAGTGAATGAATGAGTCAATAGGGAAGACCAAAAGAGGTTTGGGTGGTCTGAGAATCTCTTAACCATTATCAGCCTAAAACACAAAAACAGGTGACAAAGTGCATGGCTGTCCCTGGCTGGATAACTTTTGGAAGAAAATAGGTGACCAATCTGTATTGGGCCAGTTCTATAGTTAGCCAGCCTCCATGGGAGGAGAGCTATTTTTCTGAGCTTTATGTAACAGATGTGGTTTTGTATAAATCACACTTCTGTAAACCGAATCCTATTTTAAATGTACTAGCGGAGATTGCTATTTAAAGGAAGCTGATGCCAAAATCTTTTGTAAAATGAATAATAATAATCTCCTAATTTGTACTTAGTGTCAAATCACATTTTCAAAAAAAAAAAAAAAAATCATATTTACCTAAATCAAGGTATGCTTGTGTGAGCTGAAGAAATCTCTTCATTTTCCATTTTTCCACTATCTTCATTATTCCCTTTCTCCTTGCCCCCATTCTTCCTGCCTTTCCTTTAGCTGAGTTTTTTTTTTTCTTTCTTAGACTCTGGCATAAAATGTTCTTCTGTAACATGCCCAGAATTAAGGGTGCAATGGGCAGTGGCCACTTCCCAGACCAACTGAAGCCACATCTGGGGTGGAGCAAAGGAATCTGTTTGGAGCATCTGTCTGTGTACCTGGGGAACAGGATTAATTCCCAGGTGCTGTCCATGTACAGCCAGGTTTGGGACCCACTGACCAAAGAGATGACCATGTGCTATTTGCCTTTCGCAATACCGTCTTTGCACTCCATAGAACTAAGGAGCCTGGACAATTTTGGGGCTTTGCAGCAGGCAGCTGGTGTGAATTTAGCCAGAGACTCTTACAGGGCAGGGCTGGTTTGTATGGGAGCTGGAGTCCACAGCTCAGGAATACTCCCCCTTAGTACGTCGTCTGCCCTGTTGATATTGTAGATAAGAGCAAGTTCCCGTGGCCACTGCCTGAAGAAGCTTCGTTCACGTGCTCTCCAGAGTGTCTGACTGAAGTGAACTTGGGCTTCACTGGCCTCCTACCCCATCTCTGTTTCCCTTCAAACTAGAATGGGTCAGAGAGAGCACAATTATATATTTGTGGCACCGGTAGAAGATGTGCAAGCAACTAACACCAGCACCTGCTGTTCTGACAACAGTAAAAGGTTAGCCTAGATAGAGATTGTTCGGCTTTAGTTATGGTCTTCAGGAACCCATTCTAGGTCTTCTGAAAAACTTGCTCCTTTCAGGTCTCACCAGACCAGGAGATGGTAATATCTGCTAATAGGACAGGTGGGACTTTTTATAAGATGAGAGATAACAAATGTGTTGAGGTCAGAGCAGAGGTTTAGTAAACAAGGGGCCCTGGCTAAGCGTGCAGCTCTAACCATCTAAGTAGTAGAAGGTAGAACATGCGCCTGACTGAGCAAGGTGGGTTCTAGCCCTACCCTGTATGTCCTGACTTCTCTGAGCCCCTTTGTTTATCTGGGAAGTATGCTCCGACTTCCTCACAAGGTTTTCTCAACACCAGTTAGATGACATTTCTGAAAGCTCTGGTGGTTATGAAGGGCTAAACAAAAATGGAGAAGTGATATCGCCGTAATTATTCAAGCAAACCTCGTATTTGCAGATTTGAATGAGCCAAACTGATACATTGGAGAATGGTCATCATTACAGAATTATTTGCTGGAGTCAAATAAGTTATTTTCACCTAGCTACTTGGAAGCTGCATTTCAGGAAAATTAGATGACAGTTGCGTGATGTGAAGGCCACCACCTGAAGTGAGAAATGAAGCTGAAGAATGAGATGTTGAGAGGGGTGATGCCAATGCCAGCCAGAGGATTTACCTGTCACAGGATTGGGAACCACTCTAGGTTTCTGAACAGGGAGCTCCCACGAGTAGAACTATGTCTGTGGAAAGTTATTCTTACAGCTTTATTTGGGGTTGATTGTGGTGGGGAAAACAGGCTTGAGGTGCGGGTGTTTGGTGGCTGCGGGATGTTGGGGAGGGCGAAGCAGCAGGACTTGGCGCTACCTGGCTACTCGAATGCTCTGTGACTCATTATCTGACGGACGGAGACTCTTAGGAACAGGGCTCTGTAAGAGACAAATAGCCAAGTGAAGAGTTATTCCTGTACTTGGGGACGAAGCCCTCGTGTCCTGAGGTAATCAGATAAAAGTTGCTCTGTATCAGTAAAAGAGAACAGAAAAAACTGACCTCAGAGTTGGGAATCTGGGGAAGTAAGAGAATGGGGGAGGTCATGATGGGAGGAAGCTCAGGAAGTTGGGCAATGCTGGTGGTTTGAGGTGGACACAGCACAGAGACCAGCTGTCATCTGGAAGGCTTTCCCGGAAGCCCGATCAAGGGCACTGCAAAAGGCCACTCCCACTGGGCTCAGCGGATATTGAGTGGTCAGGATATGTCTGATGGGGCTTGCCTAAGACAACTTTTTAGTGAGATCGACTTGCCCAAAGAGTGACTACCATGAATTCTCTGGTGCAATACTTGTGTTCATGACGTTGCAGGTCTAGGGAAGGGGAACTGAGGCTTCCTCCATGACAGAACAGGACTGTGACAGAACTGTGAGGAGGGTTCTTTCCTCAGCCACAGCTCCCTGCTGTGTGACAGAGGGTAGACAGTTAGGCCTCTCCTCCTCCTTCAGACCTGCTATCAAGTGTCTAGTCCTGTGGCCTACATTCTGGGACCTTCCAAAGGCCTCAGTGGCACCCCAGTGTTGTCGGAAGTATTCTCAAGGGGAGATGCCACTGGCATATGGGGAAAAGGAGTAGCCCCAAGACCCCCCAGAAACTGGGTTGCTCAAGTCAATGGGCAACAGGGGCATTAGTTTTTAGGTTGAAAGACAAAAGTACAGGGAAAATGGTGAGCTGTGCCTGAGGGTGTGACAAGGGGACCTGGCTGAAGGGACCTGGCTGAAGACGGCTCCTGGGTAGGCCATTATGAGAAATGAGGGCCTAGAGATGCAGAAAGCCAGACCTCCTCCGCTTTTCCTCCAGGCAGCTGGGAATGGTGGTCGGCAGGCAAGCGTGTGTCCGCCTTCCTGTCATCAGTTGCCCCCAGGCCAAATGGTTTGATTACAGTGCCTGGAGTAAAGATTCTGGGGCACTTCGGAGATATGGAGCCTGGGGATCTCCCAGCCTAGAGGCCGAGGCAGAGAAAACAAGCACACAGGCCCCAGTGGGCAGTGGAGGAGCTGACCCCGGAAGGCCTCTCCCAGCAGTGCCTGTGAGGCAGCATTTGAAAGAACAGAGGCGCATTCCCGGCGAGCAGGGGGAGAGAGAGCATTACTTCATTCCTTTTCACGACTGCATAAGATTCCCTTGCACAGATAGGCCACATCTTGTTTATCCATTCATCCATTGATGGACACCTGGGTTGTTTCTAGCTTTTGGCACCTGTTTGGAACCTTCAAACAGAATGTGTAGAATGTTTCAATTTGGGGGGCTATATTCCTAGGAGTGGGATTGCTGGGTTGTATTTTAATTCTATTTTTAACTTCTTGAGGAACCACCAAACTGTTTTCCACAGTGACTGCACCATTTTACATCATTACGTACATTCCCACCATGACATTCCAATTTCTCTCTCTTCATCAACACCCATTATTTGGTGGTGGGGGCGGGAGTTCTTTCCAATTTTAGCCATCCTAGTGGATATGAAATAGCATCTTAATTGTGGTTTTGATTTGCATTTCTCTAATGACTGATGGTGTTAAGCAACTTTTCATGTGCTTATTGGCCATTTGAATATCTGCTTTGGAGAAATGTCTATGCCCATCTTTTAATTGTATTGTCTTTTTGTTGTTGAATTATAGGAGTTCTTTATATATTCTGTATATTAGACCTTTATCAGAGAGATGATTTGCAAACATTTTCTCCCATTCTATGGGCTGTCTCTTCACTATCTTTTTTATTTTTTATTTTTTAAAACAATTTTTTGAGATATGTTCACATACCATACAATCTATCCAACATATATTTAATACAATCACAGAGTTGTGCATTCAACAACATGATCGATTATAGAGCATTTTCATTATTCCAAATAGAAAAGCCCCCTATCCTGTAGCAGCTATCTCTCAATCCCTCTATCTTTCCCCTTCTATAAGTAACTGCTAAACTAATTCCATCTCAATAAATTGTTATTTACATTTTCTTTAGATGCAGTACTTTGTATCTGGTTCCTTTCACTTAATGTTTTTTTTTATTTACTATTGATGGAGAAATATTTATATGTTATAATTCACTAAAGTTCATAGTTTGCTTTAGGTGTATTTTTGTCCATTCACCACCCTGTTATTAACATCCCGTAATAGTACCATACATTTATTCTAATTCATGGGAAAACATTCTATTTATATTATTGACCAAACATTGTTGTTTTTCTCATAAATTGTGCTTTCATATATAACTAAAGGCCAAGAATTAATCACCTTGGTTTTGTTTTAAACAATTATTTTGACAGCAATAAACATTTAAAAAAAAAACAAATATTTTATATATTTACCTTCACTTTTACATTTTCAGTGGCATTTATGTCTACTTTTAGGGTCCTTCTTTATCATATTCTTGTCTGGATAATTTTTAAAGCAAAAAATCAATTCTCAGTGTGTGTGTGTGTGTTAATGTTCCTAAAAAACTTTTATTTTATTCTTAAATGAGAAAGTTGTTTTCAGCGGGTATTTAAACCTGGAATGAGATTTATCTTTCAGTACTTTAAATACATCTTTCCATTATCTTCTAATTTGTATAATTGTAGATGACTAATCTCTTATATTTATTATTTTGCATATTACATGTATTTCCCTCTGAATTCCTTTGTTATTGTATACTTATCTTTGTTTTTCAGCAGCGAGTTCGATGAATCTAGATGTGTTTTATGGTCAATTGATTTTCTTTTGGCATTTATCCTTCCTGGCATATTGCTGACATTCGTGGCCTTATGATTTAATGTCTTTCCTTATCTTTGGAGAAGTCTTGGCCATTATCTCCTTAAATATTTCTTCTGCTCCATTCCCTCTCTATTCTTGTAGAACTCAAACTATATGTATTTAAAATTGTTTGATATTGTCCTAAGGTTCTTGGATAATATTTTCCCACTGTAGTATTTTTCTTTGGCTTTCTTACTATTAGGTTAATTCCTATTCAATTATCTTCAGTTGCTCTCATAATTTCCTCAGCTGTAGTAACTCTACTGTTGAAACTGTTGAAGGAATTACTTTTTTCTGATATTATGTTTGTTTTTATTTTATTTTATTTCTAGCATTTTATTGGACACCACCTTATAGTATCTTTATTATCTTGATAGTATCACTTGATGCACAAAAGTTTTGATGAAGTCCAATTTATTACTTTATTTTTTGTTGCTTGCACTTTTGCTCTCATATCTAAGAAACCAATGCCAAATCCGAGATCATGAGGATTTCCCCCTATGTCCACTTCTAGGAGTTTTATAATTTTAGCTCTTATATTTAAGTCTTTGATCCATTTTGAGTTAATTTTGTAAATGGCGTGATCTTGGGATCCAACTTCATTATTTTTGCAAGTGTATATCCTGTTGTCCCAATACCATTTTTGCTGAAGAGAATATTCTTTTCCCCATTGAATGGTCTTGGCACCCTTGATGAAAATCTATTCGCCATAGATGTATGGGTTTATTTCTGAATTCTAGTTCTACTACACTGATCTCTGTCTATACTTATACCAGTACCACAATGTTTTGATTACTGTAGCTTTGTAGTCAGTTTTGAAATCGGTAAATGTGAGTCCTCCAACATTGTTCTTCCTTTTTAAGATGGTTTTGGCTATTCCATATGAATTTGATGATTAGCGTTTCCATTTCTGCAAAGAAGGCTGTTGGATAAGCATTGTATTCAATCTGCTCCCCTTCTCTTTCTCTCTTTCTTTTTAAAACTTTTTTCATTATGGTAAAATGTACATGACATGAACATTATTTTAACCATTTTAGGGAAGCAATTCTGCAACAATAAGTACATGGATGACATTATGTAACTTTCACTACTATTTCCAAAACATTTTCAACATCCCAAACAGAGACTCATACCCATTAAGGAATAACTCCCCATTCCCTCCTCCGGCCACCCCTGGTAACCGCTATTCTGCTTTCTGTCTCTAGGAATTTGCGTATTCCAAGTATTTCATGTAAGAGAATTCATACAATATTTGTCCTTTTGTGTCTGACTCATTTCACTCAACATGATGTCTTCAAAGCTCATTGATGTTGTAGCATTTACTAGTCCTTCGTTTCTTTTTATGGCTAATATTCCATTGTGTGTTATGTACCAGTTTGTTTATCCGTTTATCTGTCGATGGACACTTGGGTTGCTTCTACCTTTTGGCTATTGTGAGTAATGCTGCTATGAACATTGGCATACAAATATCTGTTCCCCTCCCCAATTCCAGTTCTTCTGGACAGATACCTGTAAGTGGAATTTCTGGGCCATTTAGTAATTCTCTGTTTAATTTTCTGAGGAACCACCGAACTGTTTTCCACAGCAGTTGCACTGAACCATTTTACATTCCCACCAACAATGTATGAGGATTCCTATTTCTCCACATCCTTGCCAATACTTGTTATTTTCAGGTTTTTTTTGTGTGTGTGTGTTTTTAAATAATAGCCATCCTAGTGGGTGTGGAGTGGTATCTTGTAGTTTTGATTTGCATTTCTCTAAAGTTGAGCATCTTTTCATATACTTATTGGCTATCTGTCTATCTTCTTTGGAGAAATCTCTATTCAGATCCTTTGCCCATTTTTCCAGTGGGCTGTTTGTTTTGTTGCTCAGTTGTAGGAGTATATATTCTGGATAGTAAACCCTTACCAGATACATGCTTCCATTCTCTCTTACCTGTTCCACTCAGGCTTTTGCCACCATTACTCACCTGACAGTGCCCTGGACGAGGTTACCAGTGACAGCCCGTTGTCAGACCCATTGGCTAATGCTCAGCCTTCACCTCACTTGCCCCTTCAACTGTATTCGACAGTCGATTGCTGTATCTAGCTTGAAACACTTTCTTCACTGAGAGAGGTGGCCGCTTTGACTCACCTCCTTCCCTGGCTCCTTCTGGTCTCCCTGACTTCTCTGGCCCATCCCAGGTTTCCATCTGGGCCTCTTTTCCTTTTTATTTATACCCACTTCCCAGCTGACCTCATTCAGCCTTGTGGCTTTGAATGCCCTCTCTAAACTGGTATCTCCCAAGTCACTCTCTCCAGTCTGGACTTCTCCCTGCCTCCCCCCCCCCAAAAGATAACCATTTATTAGTAGTTTGGCACATTTTTTCCCCAGTTGAAAGTGTTTTTAGCCCAGAGTTGTCCAGCTTAATTTCTGTACCTCACTTGACAGTTAGCATAAACCTGATAGAAGCTGATAAAGTGTCCACCAGGAAGGCTTTTAGTGCTCACACATACCTAGGCAGGAAATAAGATGTTGGAGAAGAACATGAAGGCCTTCTAATTAATCGCCTCCTCCAGACTTTCCAGCACTGTCTTTCCCTGCATCCTCCTCGGTGATGCACCAACCAGTTCTCTGTACGCTTTGCTCCTCTCACAACAGAAAGGCCATTTCACCCATTTTCTGCCAGCCTCTGTCCATCAGGATGTTCCACCACATCTTGAGCCTAATCACACACAGCCAAATTCCTGGTCCTTCCTCAACAAACCTGCTTCTTCCCTAGTCTTCCCTGCTCCACCTTCATCCTTCAGTTGCTAAGGTGAAAACCACAGAGGCTTCCTTGAGCCCTCGCTTTTTTCTCACACCCACATCCACACCCCCAGCAGATCCAGACAGCCCAGCCTTCAGGAAAGATCCAGACCCTTCCGTCTCTCACCCCTCTGCCACCCTCCATGTCTAGCCTGGATTATTTTAATAGTCTCCTAACTATGACCCCCGCTCCCTCCTACTGCTGCTTTTCAATGGTGCAGCCAGAGCCCTCCATAGAACCGCGGCTCATCGGCTTAGTCCTCTGCCCAAGGTTCTTACGGCGCCTCCAAGGCCCTGCCTGGCCTGGCTGCCTCCCCGCCTCGCCTCTCTCTGCTCCAGCCCTGTTGGTCTTTCTTGCTGTTGCTCAAACATGCCAAGCAAACTCTTCATTTTTTTTTAAGTGAACAATTCAGTGGTGTTTAGTACATTTACATTGCTATGCAACCATTACCTCTATGCTCCAAAATATTGTCCCTGTCCCCGCTAAGCAGGCATTCGCCATTTTCCCCTCTCCCTAGCCCCTGGCAGCCACTAGCTACTTGCTGCCTCTATGGATTTGCCTATTTGGATATTTCATATAAATGGAATACTGTGTGGCCCTTTGCGTGGACTTCTTTCACTTAGCATACTGTTTTTAAGGTTCACCCATCTGTCAGTACTTCCTTCCATTTTATGCCTACATAATATTCCATTGTACGCACACAGCACGTTTTATTTATCCATTCCTCTGCTTGTGGGTGTTTGGGTGGCTTCCACCCATCGGCTATTGTGAGTAGTGCTGCTATGAACATTCATGGCCAAGTTTTTGTCTGAACACCTGTTTTTATTCTTTTGAGCATATACCTAGGGCTGGGATTGCTGGGCCATGTGGTAATTCTGTGTTTAACTTTCTAGGAACTGCCAGGCTGTTCTCCATAGTGGCCGCACCGTTTCACCTTCCTACCTGCCGTGCGTAGAGGCCCTCATTCCTCCATATCCTCAGCAATACTTGCTGTTTTTCCATTTTTTGTTATCGTGGCCATCCTGGTGGGTGCGGGGTGGTGTCTCGGCACACTCGGGCTTTGCGCTGTCGGGTCTGTCTGCCTGAAATGCTCTCCCCCCAGTGTCCACGTAGCTCCCTCCCTCCCTTCCTTCAGGTGCCTGCTCAGCTGTGAGCTCACTGGCGAGGCCTTCCTGGATCATCCTCTCTACCCATGCCCCTGTCTTGCCCCCACACTCCCAGTGCCCTTTCTCTGTAACACCATGACCGTCCATCATGCTGTGTTGACTTGCTGTTTGGTTTGTCTGTCTCTCTCCACTAGAATGGAAGTCCCATGAGGGCTCTGCTGTTTCCTCAGTGCCTAAAACAGTATCTGACACTTAATGAGTCCTCCCAAAATATTTGTGAGGGAGTGAAGTTTAAGAGAGGAGAAGCAAATTGTGAGGTCCCAGAGTCATGGGATCACGGGGTCCTGGGGGGCCTTAAGAACAATCTCGTATAAACACCCTAGTGGTCAAAGACCCCCAGCCCAGGCCAAGCATCACTGCCCACTTTCCAAGGTCTCCTTGTCGGCCTCTGCACTCAACTCGCCTTTAAAAAAAAAAATCAGGCTTATTGAGTTATAATTTATATACACTAAAATTCAGCATTGCTAGTGTTCAGGCCGAGTTTTGACATTCATGTGCAATTAGGTAACCGCTACATAGTCAAAACACAGAATGGTCCCATCACCCCCAAAAGCAGGGCCCTTTGTAGTCAGCCTCTTTTGCCACCCCCAGCCCCTGGCAACCACACATCTGTTTTCTATTCCTATGGTTTTGACTTCTCCAGAATGTCACAGAAACAGAATTACATAGCATGCCGCCTTTTGAGGCCGGCTTCTTTGACTTAACACGGTGCTTTTGAATTTGTCCCTGTTATTGCGTGGATCAGTGATTGGCTCCCTTTAATTGCTGAGAAGTATTCTGCTGTATGGATGTACCCCAGTTCGTTGAACCATTCACCAGTTGAAGGACATTGGAGTTGTTTTCCGTTGGGGGAGGTTGTGAACACAGAACCTGGCTTCTAATTCTCATTCGTAGGTTCCCATGAGGGCTTCCATTTTACAGCTGATGGGGATTCAGATATTTGAAGACAATATGCCCTTTCTTCTCCATTCCCTTTCCTGCCACCACTTTTCCTTTCATCTCTAATCTGATATTCTGGGATTCCCTGTTCAAGTTGATTCCCCATCCTAGTTAATCTCCTTTGAGCACATCTACTTTATCCGTGTTCCTCTTAGAATGTTTTAGGGTGTTTGGAGCTGAGCACATGGTTCGGAGCTCAGCAGAATCTCTGACTCATGGTGGGATGAACTAGTCATGCTCCATGTGTGGTGGAGATGGATTGGCTCCTGTTCTAGGTAATATACCACAGTTGATTCAGCTCAAATGGAACTTAACGTTTGGCATTTTCTTGTATTATAGTGGCCACATTATATTAATTCAACAATTAATTCCAACTTTTTTGGAAATATATACAGTTCGATTATGGGCCTGGGATATCCTGTCACATTGATTTTCACCCATGTTCACACCCTATCAGTGTCATCCCAGTGAGTTTTCTGTCCCTCCTAACACCAATTTCATCATCACTGTGACTTACTGGTAAATACGGGGAGGAGGACCAGGCCTGGGGTGCAGCACTCCTTACCCCCAAGGTGATGGTGGCTCCGTAGTCAGCATCCTCTAAGCATGGGACATCTGTCCCCAGGACTTGCCCACAGAGGGCCAGGTGGTAAATATTTTGGACCTTGTGGCCACCTAAGGTCTCTGTTGCATATTCTTCCTCTTCTCTTTCTTCTCTACATCTTCTCCTTGTTCAGCAAACCAGTCTTAGCTTGCTGGCCACACAAAACAAGCTGCAGGCTGGATTTGGCCAGCAGTCAGCAGTTTGCCAATCCCCGGTAGCCAATTGTTTCTCATTCTTGCCTGCAATTATTGTATGAGAGACTTTGTCAAATGCCTTGATGATGGAAATTCAGATAAACACCACATCTATTTTGTTTTCCTGAAATATTGGTCTAGAACCTAACAAAGGAAGTGAGGTCAGTCCCGCATGACTTGTTTTTAGTAAAGACATGCTGGCTCCTAGCAATCTTTGTCTCCTTTTCCTTCTGGAATCTCTCCTGGGTAATGTGTGAAGTTTTACCTTCTTCTCTTCTGGTAAATGATGGTCAGGCTCAGCCCTTTGGCCCATTTTGCCGCCATCCCTTATAGTGCTTTGCTGACCACCTTTGCAGGCTCCCTTCAGGTCCCTTCACCCCCTGTATGTTGCTCCTTCAACTCAGAAGCTTTGAGTGCACTCATCAGTGGGGCTAATGGGGGCTCTTTCGCGATCTTAACTCGCCTTGGCCTTGAGTTTTCTCTTGTCATTGCTTGCTCTGCCTTTTGCAAGTCCAAGATTATTCTGGACAGAAAAGACAGGCGCAAAAGAGGGGTTTGTCATCACCATTATACTGTTGGCTGAAAGCAGCATGCTTATCCCTTCCGTATTCTGTTTGCTTTTCATGTGACAAGGTAGCCTCTGGGGTATCCTCGGCATTTTCTGGATCTCATTTTGGCTTTAGCTCTCTGACACCATTCGTCAGCCTGTGCCACCCTCAGGCTCACGGGCATGAGCGATTTGTGTGCCCCGTCTGGTTCCTTTGCTTCATGAAATGCTTTTGAAATCGCATAGTCAGAGGGAAGGAAGGAAGGAAAGGGAAGAGGAAGGACAGTCTCTAACTCCCCTCTAAGAGTTAACTCTTGTAGCTGCGTGCTCTGTGGTGGCAGCTCGGTGCCTCCACACCTGCACTCACCTTTGAAGCTCGTCCATCACAGCCGGCACAGTTATCTACATTAGCATGTGTGCTCCCACAGTGCACACAGTGTATGGCAGCCCTGCCCCGCATACAGTAGGCATTCCATGAAAATCCCAACGCCCCAGTGCCTCCCATTTGTAGCATTCTGGTTCTTCAGCCATTCCTGGTGCTTCCCAATCCTGGCTGCCCTCCTCCACCCCAGCCGACTGGAGGAGTGAATTCCATTCTTGAATCTTCTCCGCTTTCTTAAGCCACCTTCCCTTGCAGAACATCAGATTGCCTAGTAGCGTCTTTCTTTTCACTGAACCCTTTGAAATCTGCCTGACCCAGGCAGGTCAGTCCTTGGCACACACCCAGAAGCCAGTAGATGTTTGGGAGGTGGGGGAGATGTGACCGTAGTTTCAGTATCCCTGGCCTGTGGCGCAGACAGACACACAAAATACTTTAAAAAGAAAAAAAAAAAGGACCCTCTTATAAAAACATGCAAATGAGTACAAAGTATTGGCCTAACTAAGTATGAAGAGATGATAAGAAAGAACAGCTGGCTATCATTAGGGCGGGTTACTCTTAAATATAAGCAAGATTTTTAATTGGAGAGAGAGAAGGAGATGTGACTTGGGGAAGGTGAGGGTGGAGCCTCCTAGACAGGAAAAAGAATGTTCAGAAAGCTAAGAGGGCAAGGCACCGAAGGCCGATACCCATGTCTACTTGGAGAGCACTGGACAGAACAGTGTACACTGGGGCACAGCAGGGAGCTCACGTTGCCAGCTGAGAGCAAGCAAATGGACAAAGGAGGGAATTGCAGGTGGCGCTAAGGGCCCCTGTGGGGAATAGGGTAGTTGTGATAAAGAGATACTGCAGGGCACGGGGTGGGAAGGTACTTTAGGTGGCAAGGGAGGCTGGCCAGGAAGTAGTATTTGAACCACCCGAAGGGGGAGGAAAGTCCAGCCTTGCAAAGAATGGGAGGAAGATCTTCCAGGCAGAAGGAACATTAGCTCAGAGAGAAAGAATTAAAAGTGTTTGAGAGCAGAGAGGGTGTGGCTTAGCAGTTGAGCGCCTGCTTCCTGTGTTTGAGGTCCTGGGTTCAATCCCCGGTACCTCCTAAAAAAATAAAGAAAAAAGAATAAAAGTGTTTGAGAAAAATTGAGCAATCGGGTAATTCCACTTCTAAGTATATGTCCCAAAGAATTGAAAACAGACTCCAACAGATTCTTGTACACCCTTGCCCGTAGCAGCATCTTCACAGCACAGTAGCCAAAAGGTGGAATACACTTAAGTGTCTATCAGCAGGTGAATGGATAAACTAGATGTGGTTTGTACATGCCATGGAGCGTTGTTTAGCTTACGAAGGAAAGCAGTTCCAACACATGCTACAACATGGATGAACTTTGAAGGCATCATGTTGAATGAAGTGTCAGACATAAAGGGGCAGATACTGTATGATCTCACTAAATGAAATAATTAGAAGAAGCAAACTCAGGCAGAAAGTAAATTAGAGGTTAAAGGGGTGGAGAGGAGGGAGGAATGGGGAGTGATTGATTGCTTGATGGGTACAGAATTCTTGTTTGGGGTGATGACAAAGTTTCCGTATTCGATAGTGGTGATGGCAGCACAACATTGTGGATGTAATTAATGCCACTGAACTGCACACTTAAAATTGGTTAAAATGAGAAGTTTTATGTATATATATGTTGCCACAATAAAATGGAAAAAAAAAAAGTTTGAGGAACAAAAAGGCAGCCAGAGAATGGGAGTTGACACCGGTGGTTTATAGAGGTTGTGTTGGTCCATTTGAGAGGCTTTTTCAGTGGCCGGGTGGGGACATTATCGTGGTTTGGGCGTGGCTGGAGGCAGAGGAGATAGTGAGAAGTAGAAGGACTTGGGAGGTAGGAGTGACAGAATTACCTTGTCTCTAGCTGCTTATCTCTAAGTAGCTAGAGATCTGGGGACAAGCCACCAAAGCCACTGAGGCAGCAGCCGGCATGAGTAGAAGGTGGAGGCAGGCAGGCAGAAGACACTGTGGTGAGAGGGAGCCGGGTTGGAATCCTGTGTTCTTGCTGCCTGTGTAACCTTGGCAACTGAACTTGCAGGATGGGGCTTGGCTTTGCTACCCGAAGGAGCCTAAGGGAGGAGTTGAGGCAAATCCCAAGCACAGAGCCGGGTAGAAGGCAGAGCCTGGCGCACCTGCTGCTGCTGTTACTGCTTGCAGCTCTGGGGACAGCCACAGCGACGACTCTGGGGAGGTGGGCTGAAGCTGTAAGGCACGGGGGTCCCCAGGCCTCCAGCCCTCATCTGCTCCTTCCCTGGAGCACATGCCTCCTCCCTCCCCCTGCCCCCGCATGCTCTTTTCATTTCTTTCCTCTTTCTTTTATCTAACTTTTTCTTTTCCCGTCTGCTCTGCCTGTTCTTAGATTTTCCCTCATTTGGCCACCGCGGTGGGACCTCAGGTCCTGCCACCCCCCACGGAGCCTTTGCCAACAGCCTGGCCTTGGCCGCCCGGGTGCTGGGCCCCTGCCCGGAGCTGTGTGCGTGACCGGACAGTGCCCAGCTGGCCCCCACAGAGGCAGGCCCCAGGGTTTCCCTTTGGCTACAGCCTGGCCGAGGCGTCGAGGCAGGGGGAGTGCAGGGAGGAAGAGGGGCTGAGAGCAAGCTGCCCTTCCTGCAGTGCCTGCTGATAATTGGCTCTCCGGAACCAGCTTGGGACACAGGGGCCAGCAGGTCAGGAAATGGTGTACAATGCTGCTCTTTCAGGGGAGACGCTGCGTGGTCTGAGGTCCCGTGTGACTCCAGGGAGATCTGGAGAACAGCCTGTTCTGAGAGGAAGTTCTCTAACCTAGACCCCCCAGAGGTGAGAAAATGAGCCCTGAACTTCCCACCCTGTGCCCCAGGAGGGGCCCCCTGGCTTTGGCTGGTCGATAGACCAGGACCAATTCCAAACCCAATTATTTCCTTCATAGAGAGTCTGGGGGAAGAGACGGAAAGGGAGTCGATTTTCTCAAGGAACCATGAATCCTGTACCTGGTCCTTAATGATTTAATGATTTATTAGGACTCTATTCTCTGCCTTACTCCCTGTGGGCTCACAAGGAAAGGGCAAGACAGGGGTCCTGCCCTCAGTGATTTTAATCTTGGTGGAGAGAGAAGACAAAATCCTAAGTGTAAAATGCATTAAGAGAAATAGGAAGGAAAAAAGAGACAAATGAGTACATGGAAGTATTGAGTGTTCAAGGAGCATGATGTATATAACCTACTGCCACATATATAGGAGATAGATAGATAGATAGATAGATAGATAGATAGATAGATAGATAGAGTGATAGAGTGATAGAGTGATACAGCAAATGTAGCAAAATGTTTTGTTTCGAGGTACTGGAGGCTGGGGATTGAACCTGGGACCTCGTATATGGGAAGCCGGTGCTCAACCACTGAGCCACATTGGCTTCCCTGAGTTGGTTTTTTGTTTGTTTTGCTTGTTGTTTGTTTGTTTGTTTGTTTGTTTTTTCAGGAGGCTCCGGGAACCAAACTCAGGACCTCCCATATGGGAGGCAGGAGCTCAACCGCTTGAGCCACATCCACTCCCCTGGCAAAAATTAAAATTGGTGAATCTGGTTATCAGGGTGGGGATATGTTTGAGCTCTCTGCATGGGTTTTGTATTATTTGTGCAACTGTCCTATACGTTTTAAATTATTTCAAAATAAAAAGTTTAAGGGGGGAGAGGAAATGATTGGCCAGAGGAGCTTGCCAAGTCTTATGGTGACTGTGGGTCTGTGCTCTGCAGATGGAGCAGGATTTGGAATGTGGAAAGGAGTGAGGGACACACATTGTGGGGCGTGGGGAGCAGAGGGTAGTATCCCAGGCATCAAGCGTTACATAACCAAAGGGAAACTTGTCCTAGCAGGGGACCTCTGCCCTGGAATCTGCTTGGTGGCTAACATTCCAAAGGCCCCAGGAGACCCAGAGCTTGCCTTACAGGGCCCAGCATGCCAAGGCTCAGCCCTGCCTCTCAGCCTCCAAGCCCAGAGAAGCCTGGCCCAGGAAACTGGATAGAGGGCCTACAACCAGGAGACAGATCCTGCCTCTCAGACACCGGCCCTATGGGAAGTTTTTGGCCTCAGGACTTTGGGCATGCTGTCCGCAGTAAATGGGAGCTCTTGTGAGCCTGCCAGAGCTGCCAGAGAAGGGTCTGGGGCAGTCCTGGCAAGGACAGGCAGGGCTTGCAGATGTCATAGAGCTTTTGGAAGAAACTTCTTCCATGGTCCTTTAAAAGGCTAGGGCCTTTGTCGGTTGTACTGGACTAGTACTGGGAAGCTGTGATACTGAATGCCCACACAGAACTTGTTCTATACTTTGTTTTGTCAGGGCACTGAAGGAAGTAACTCTCCTGCTCAAGAGCTTTCTGTGGCTCCCTAGTGTCCATCAGATCACAATTCTTTACCCTGATATATAAGGCCCTCTATTATCTTAAGGGCCTTTACAGAGTCTAAAAATGGGAAGGGATCTAGAAGTCAGCTAACCTATCCCTTGCCGTCAGTCTCTTTCATCATAATCCTGAGGAGAGGTTGCCTCCCCTCTGCCTTTATGTGTCTAATAATGGGGAATTCTGTCTTGTGAGACAGCTTTAGTTATTAGAAAGTATCTAAATTTATCCGGAAACTGCCTTCCTGTACTTCTACACATTGGTCTAGGTTTGATCTTCTCGATTTGTCCTCCTTCCACATGACTGCTCTTCAGAATATTGCTATTTCCTCTAAATTTTCTCCATGTTAAGCCACTCAAGTCCATCCCAATCCAAGACACTCTCTTTTGGAAGTAGGTCTAGTTTGTCTGTTTCCCTCATAAAATGTAAAGCCTAAAACTGAATATTGTTTTAGCTGTGGCCTGATCTGATTCCCTTCCTCATGAGCCCTATACTCCTTTTAATGCATCCAGAGGTCAGAATTTCACTTTGATCAACCACAACAATATATTGCTTATATTAAATTAGCAGTCAGAATGCCTAAATCATTTTCACAAGTGCTGCCTTGAGTCACATCTCCCCTCTTTTCTACCTAGGCTTGTGAGGTTTAGACCTAAATATTGGAAATCTCCTTTATTCCTTCTAGATTTCATTTCATTACATTTAGGCCAGTTTTCTAGTCTGTGGAAATCATTTGGATTCTAATTCTGTGTCTCTGATATGGAGTGCCAGGTCTAGTGCTGGGATTGGGCTCCAGAGCCTGAGCCATGGAGACAGACTGCCGAGTCTGAATCCCAGCCCTGCACTTGCTGGTTGAGGGGACCTTGGGCAAGCCTTGGTTTCTTCATCTGTAAAATGGACATGATTAATAATAACTCTCCCCTGTTGGTGGGTATAAAGTTATAAGACTTTAGGAGCTAATCCCTGTAAAATGCTTAGCCCAGGGCCTGGCACTAAGTACTTATTAGCTACCATTTTCTTGAAGATTATAACCATTGCTACTGCCGGCTGACTATAATTAGGAGCACTGCTGCTTCTACTTCCTCATTCTTTTAAAAAAAGTCTCCTCCTTACCTGAAAGCCTCCTGGCCTTATTGTTCTTTGTTCATTCCAGCATCCCTCAGCCTGAGGTGCCCTGCCTCTGTCCTCCCACCTGGTCTAGGCCTAAGACTTCTGCATTGTCTCTGAGGCGTCTCTCTGCTGGGAAATTTTTACAGCCCACCTTATCACAGGTTCTTTCCATTTTACTTGCATCTTTTTTTTACTTTATTACTTCACGTTTATGCTATGGAGACCTTCCTACTTCAGCTCCTGGCCTCCTAGCTCCATCCTGCCCTGATGCCGCGCTCACACATCTGCTCTCCTCTGCCGGGCCAGTCTCCCCACCTCCTTGCCCTTCCACACCCAGTCCCCCAGCCTTGGCTTCATCCCCTCTCCACACATGCTACCCTCCACACAGGCTTGGTGCTTTTCTACCCTGGGGGCTTCCCGCTCCCCCCTTCCTGGGCCTGGAAGGGCCACCCCCCGTGTCTGTGATCTGGGTCTGGCCACTTGCAAGGCCCAGCACTGTGCAGAGCCATCTTGGGGGGTCAGGGCTGGGCTGTAGGGGCTGGGGTTGGAGCCAAGTAACAGGACCTGGAGCACTTGCTTAGCCTTACTGAAAACTGGCAACCGGAGGAAGCACAGGTGCCTCCCGGCGTTTGTGTGAGGAGTGAGATAAAAGCAGGTAAATTGCATGGGGACGTACCTGGGACAGGTAGCCCTTCCTTCCTCTAAGAAGTCCCTGAGCAGCATCCCTATTTAATGGGATTTCTCCTTCGTTTCAACGTTTATGGCCCAGAAGTGTTCCAACTGGCAGCTGTATTCACACACACGCTGCATGTGTGGTTAGAAACTCATGAGATATTATTTTGTGTTGCTTAAGAGACTTCTAAGGTTTTTCTCACAAGCCTGTGCAGTTGGTCTGTCAGTATAAACAGGTATTTGTGGGATGAATCTAAATCCTTCTCAGGTCCTCCCTCTAGGCCCTGCACAGTCTAAAGTGACCAGCCTGCGTGGCGCTCTCTTCTCTTCGCACCTCAGACTGCGGACTCTACCAAACCCCCTAAGCCTGACTACATCCAGGTTAGCACCTTCCTGGATGTGAATCTCTCTCTTTTTAATTTTCATTGTGATGACATTCCTACAACCTAAATGTTCCCATTTTAACCACTTTCAAGTGCACAATTCAGTGGTGGTAATTGCACTCACCATGTTGTGCTACCATCAAAGCCTCCTTACCAAAACTTTTCCATCACCCCAAACTGGGTCTGTTGTATCATTTTACATTTTAATGTCCCATGTAATTGCCGCAGAGTGCAGGGCAACCTTTAGGAACTCAGTAAACGGGTTGAGTCTTCGCAGAGGTCTCACTGCAGCCAGCATGCCGTCATTCTCCTGGAGCCAGGGAGAAGCCGGGTAAATTTGGGGAAATCTGAAGGAAAGAGGACGGACGGGACAGTTCTGGAAGCAGAAGCCGAGAATGAGGTCAAAAGACTTGTAAAGGGGAAGCTGTAGGCACTGTGTCTCAGTGAGAGATTTTTTTAAAATAAACTTTTTACTTCTTTATTGCATTTCTTGTATGAGAGTCCATCTATTATTTTTTAGATTTTTTTAAATTGTGGTAAAATACACAGGATAAAACTAACATGAAATTTACTAGTTAAACCATTTATTAGTGTACAGTTCAGTAGCATTTAGTACATTCACAGTGTTGTGCAACTGCTATCTCTATCTAGTTCCAAAACATGTCATCATCCCAAAAGGAAAGCCTGTACCCATTAAGCAGTCACTCCCCATAGCCCCTGCCACCCACTAATCTGCTTTCTGTCTATTCTGGACATGGCGTAGACATGGAATCATGTACTATAAGGCCTTGGTGCCTGGCTTACTTCCTTCAGCATGACATGGTGTGTAGCAGAACTTCATTCCTTTTTATGGCTGAACAATATTCCATTGAGCAGATATGCCACATTTTGTTTTTCCATTTATCAGTGATGGGCATTGGGTTGCTTCTACCTTTTGGCTATTGTGACTAATGTTGCTGTGAACAATGGTTTTCAATTCTTTGTGGTCTATTACTAGAAGTGAAATTGCTGGGTCATATGATAATTCCATGTTTAACTATCTGAGGAACTGCCCAATTCTTTTCCCCAGCAGCTGCACCTTTTACATTCCCACCAACGGTGCACAAGTGTTCCGATTTCTCCACATCCTCACCACACTGGTTGTTTTTTGCTTTTGTTTTTGTTTTTTGATTACAGCCATCCTAGTAGGTGTAAAGTTGTATCTCATTGTGGTTTTGATTTGCATTTCCCTAACGACTAATGATGTTAAGCATGTTTTCATGTGTTTATTGGCGATTTTAGATCATCTTTGGCGAAATGTCAATTCAAGTCCTTTGCCCATTTTTAATTGGGCTGCTTGTCTTTTTGTTGTTATAAATTCTGGATACAAACCCTTACTAGATACTTGCAAATATATAAATTATATATTCTGGATACTAAACCCTTTTCAGATAAATGATTTTCAAGTATTTTCTCCCATTCTGTGGGTTGTTTTTTCACCATGAGATTTCTTCTTGACCAGTCTTACCCTCACCGTGCATAACCAGCCACCTCTGCCAGGCAGAGCCCCATATTGTGTGTTGTAGGGGAAGAGAGAAAGGAAGCAGTGACCCCATCCTCATTTTGGGGGAAGCCCTAGTTTGATGGGGAAAAGGAGCTGTGCTGTTAAAGAGTTTAGTCTGGTAGGGACAAAAAAAACATGGAAAAGTGGACTTAAAGCCACATCCCAAAATTTATATAAACCAGGTATCTTGATAAAGCCAGGAAAGAACCTATTTTATATCACATATAAAAGTAAACTCCAGATAGAGTATATAGCTGTTTGGCAGTTTGATGTAATTATGAATTCCAAAAATAAATATTGGATCATGCTTGTAAACTGGTCTGCTAATCTGGGCATGATTAAGTTATGATTAGGGCGTTAACTGGGCCACGTCAGTAGGGCATTGAGCCCCACCCCTTGGTGGGTGGGGGAATCAAATATAAAAGGCATGGCAAAGGACAGAGAGAGAAGTTTTTGATGTTGGAGTCTTGAAACCCCAGAAAGTAAGAGAGCTTGGAGAGAAGGCCC
Organism: Tolypeutes matacus; assembly: GCA_026826555.1. NCBI lineage: Eukaryota > Metazoa > Chordata > Mammalia > Cingulata > Chlamyphoridae > Tolypeutes > Tolypeutes matacus. The sequence continues at coordinate 2,628,529 of JAKSZT010017954.1, forward strand.
CAGGATAGAGACAAGCCATTGCCTGATAGTCTACAGCTGGCCTTGTGGGGAGAAGCAAAGCCTAGAGAGCCTCATAGTCTACAGCTGACCTTGTGGAGGAAACAGAGGAGCGAAGCCTGGAGAGAAATGGAGCCCCAGGAAGGGAGGAACCCAAGAAGCCTGAGCCCTGGCAAACGTCAGCAGCTGTCTTGCTCCAACACGTGGCAATGGACTTTGGTGAGGGAAGAAACTTATGCTTTATGGCCTGGTAACTGTGGACTTCTACCCCAAATAAATACCCTTTATAAAGACCAAACGGTTTCTGGTATTTTGCATTAGCACCCTTTGGCTGACTAATACAGAGTAAAAGCTCTACTGTACAAAGCAGCAATAAAATGTTTGGAAGAAAATATGAGTCTACGTGTATAATCTGGGAGTAGAAGAAACCTTGAGTATACCTAGAAATTATAAAAGAGAAGATGGACATGCTTAACTACAAAAGGCAATCAACAAACATGTGAGAACATATAGGAAGATTCTCAAACTCACTAGCAGAGCAATAGAAATTCAATTAATGATGAAATGTCATTTTACGTCCATCCCATTGGCAAAATTTAAAAGAAGCAATAATACCTGTTGCTGGTGGGGCTTCTCTTACATGTTGTCAGTGGAAATAAATGTGAATTGTTAGAGCCTTTTTAGGGAGTAATTTGGCAACTTTATTTGCATCCTTTGAACAAACTGCAAAAAAAAAAAAGATAATTAGGGAAATATGAATACTAACTGGCTAATTGATGATGTTAAGAAATTATCTGTTAAAATTTTAAGTATGATAATAGTATTATGGTTATTTTTTTAAGGTGTTTTTTTTTTTTTTTAAGAGGTTCATACTGAAATATTTAGTGGTAAAATGACATAAAGCTTGGGATTTACTTCAGAATAATCTAGGGAGGGAGGGGTCAGGGCTGATGGTATAGCTCAGGGGTCAGTGTCAGCAAAACTACACCCCACAGGCTGGCACCTGCTTTTGTAAATAAAGTTTTATTGGCAATCAGCTAGGCTCATTCATTTACATATTATCCAGGGCTGGGCAGAGTTGAGTAGTTGCCACAAGGCCATATGGCCAACAAAGCCTAACATAGTTTCTAATCGGCCTTTCACAGGAAATGCTTGCCAACTCCTGGTCTAGAGGAATGTGTTTGGCTGCAGGTTCTTAATTCTTAATGCTGGGGACGAGCTACGTGAGGGCTCATTATATTTATGTATGTTTGGGCTTCCCCATAATGAAAAGTTAAAAACAACAACAACAAAACTTTGACCCAGTAATCCCACTCCTAGGAAATCCCCCCTTGGAAATAAAACCACTAATAAATAAGGCTGTATGTGTAGGAATGTTTACTGAAACGTAGCACCCAGCAGCGAAAAACTGGAAATGAATTGGTGGCTCACGAAACGCAATGCTTGTATGAGCTCACATCCACCCACACCATGAGATACTACCTTGTCTTTTTTAAAGAATGAAGTAGAGTTTTACCAGTCACTCTGAGAACACGCCATGAGGTATTTTTGAGTAAGAAAAGCAAGATGTAGAAAAGTCTGTGCATGGCAATTCCATTTCTATAGAAGGATGACAAAATTAGGCCTTTTGGTACGTAAGCATTTGTGTGTGTGTCCATTAGGATACATAATAAGTTGTTAACGTGGGGTTGGGTAAAATGCCTGTGAATTTAATGGATGTAAATTATACCTCAGTAAAGCTGCTGTAACCAACTGAGGGTTAAGAATTAACAAATGATTGTGATTACTGAATCGTTATATAGATGACATTTAAAATTTTTTCCAGTGTATTATAGAATAGCCAAAAGCTAATACCTGAAATTACTGATCCAGTAATGCTGGGTCAGGGTCACCTTTGTTTGTGGCTATTGAAAACCAGGCTCCCCCTTCTGTGTACTTACTACTGTATAAGGTAGTTTATTGCCGTGATGATTATTCTCCACTGGACTGAGCCCTGTCTATGGCTCGTGTGGACATCTGCTGCTGTGATGGCCATGCTAAACCAGGCTCACCCTCAGACACTTACTGTTGTGGTGGGAAACACTCTACCCTCCCCTGCTTGAATCCACAAAAACCCTAAACTCCTCAAAATCAGGGAAGGCAGGTTTGAGACAACCCGTCTCCTGTTTCCCACGTCTCCTGTCTCCCACCACGGCGTTAATAAACCTGCTTTCTCTTGCTTGCATCCCGGTGTGGGCTCCGTTTCACCTGCTCTGGACAAGGACCCAGAGGGGCCCCTGCGGGGTCTTCCTTCGCTGCCAACATGATATGATGCCATTTATGAGTTTATGGACATCATATTCACATATATAGGTTCCTTGTTAAATTAAAAAGAGATGTAGGATTTTAAAACAACAGAAGGTAGTGACTCTTTTTCATGTCCTTTGATGTAATTAGGGAAATAAAAGGCACTTTGGTTAGCAGTAGGAAAATGCCCGAATGGGAAGACCAGAGAGAGACCAGAGGGACCACTGCTGGCCTGGGTGGGCCGGGGAAGGCTCCTTGGATGCAAACGGGGGGTGAGAAGGGGCGGCTGGATGGTGTGGGGCCACAATGGCTCTCAGATCTGAGCCTCTTCCTCCTGCTCCCGGAGAAATAATGTTTCCCCGGGGGATGAGAAGCATCTCTTTGTGCCGCTTTTAACTGCCACACTGTGGTGCCAAGTGGGTGAGTGGCAGGCGGGCGCAGCAGCTGGGCCCAGCCAATGCCAGGCGGCAAATCCTGCTCCCTCAGGACGGTCTGGGCCAGCTGGCCTGGGAGCGCTGCCCACCTCTGCCCCCAGCCGGGGGCTGTAGTGGGGAGGGGCAGGGGTCCCTGGAGCGAGGGAGGAACGGCTGGGGGAAGGGAGAGGGGTAGGGCACCTGGGGGGGGGGGGGGGGGGGGGGGCGGCGCCCCCCCCCCCCATGGCTTACTCATCTCCGCCCTCCCCTCCCCCTTGCTCTTGTTTTTCAGACCGTCAGCATCAATAAGGCCATTAATGCTCAGGAAGTGGCTGTGAAGGAAAAACACGCCAGAAATATCCTTTTGGATGGTGCTTGGAAGACCGACCCCGAGTGGGGTCAAACGGCGGGGACTGAAGTTGGGGCGAGGCTTCCCTGCCAGGTCCCCCCAGGTTTAGGCAGCAGCAGGCTCTCAGAGAACTGGGGGCAGAGGCCTCGGGGTGCACAGCAGGGTGGAGGGGCCCGAAGAGGCCATTGAGCTCCCCAAAGATCCTGCTCCTCTCCTCTAGGACTTGGGCTTTCAGAACAGGAAAATCATTTGAAGGTACTTTCCTTTGAGATAGTTCCTTGGGGCCCAGGAGGGATTGTCACCTGTGACATCCCAGGGGCGATGGTCATCTCCCCCTTGCAGTAGGGATTCAGCCATGGGCGGAAGATTCCCCTGCAAGCAAGTTCAACCAATGCCAGCACCTTAAAGTGGAGTAGGGCAACTGGCAACATGAAAGGTCTTCGCCAAGCACGCCACGCCAAGGAGGTGGAGGCCCGTGGCTGCTACCACTTGGGTGAAGGGCTCAGCAGGGATGTACAGCTGCACCTCCGGCTGATAGGTCCCTTGGGCATCCGGGAGCTGGAGAGCTTAATCCCCGAAGGCCGAAGGCAAGAGGCCGTGGGGCCAAGCCTTTACCTCCATGTGTGCCAGGGCAGAGCAGGGTGGAGCTCTGGGCTTCTGTCAAGGATCAGAAGCACCTCAAGGCTGGATGCATGGTGCCAGCTCTTGGTCGGCTCAGTGACTATTGCTGGAAGGATGGCCTGACCGCAGGAACTGCTCTATGCAGTTGCCTTTAAGAGGAAAGTGCTTTGGTTGAAATACAAAGGGTTTTGCTGCGGGGTGGGGGCTCTGGACCTCTCCAGCAGAGTAACCAGGAATTCCTACCAACAGTTCCCTTGTCTCGCTGTATTGTGTCTGGTACCCTTACCAGGATGCAAAACAAACAAACAAACCAAAAAAAAAGGCTTTATTAAAAGTGGCCTGGTTGATTCTCTCAGAGGGAATTACCCAGTCTTGGCCTTTACCTTCCAAGAATTTGGACTTCCAAGTCTGATGCAAGATAGGAAGAAAGAGAGGGACATTTGTCATGGTTTATTGTGCTTGATTGGCCCCAAGAGGACCAAGCCTGCAGCGGCAGGACCACAGCCCTTCAAGGGAGATGTCCAGGGACGATGGAAGGCACCCTGGCATGAGATTCCAGAATCCCACCTCTGGAGCTTCTGGCTTGTTTTGGGACCTTGAGTGGGCTCGGGGGCCTTCTGTGAGTTTTAGTCTTCTTGTCTGTCAAGTGAGTTGATTGAAGATTTCAAAGGCCTAACATTCTTTGAATGTCTCTGATTCAGTTTCCAAATGATTAGATAAATGTTGAAAGGATCAACTGCATGCAATGTGGGTTTTTTTAATGCCTGCTTAAAGACATAGCAAAACATTTCTTCTTTATTGTCTTTTTTAGAGAGTATCAACTGCCCTAGATTCCAACTGAATCAGCATTTGGAAGTCTGACTTCAGAAATGCTGTTTAGACCACTTGTCACTGGTGAACAGCTTGGTCCCTCCACCATGGTGTCTGCGAGCTCCTGGAGGGCTGAGAACTGACTCTTATTCTTCTTTATATTCCCTGAGCAACTTATAAAGTTCTGGCACATAATTGGTGCATGAAAATGCTTATAAAATCAAAGCATGACAGACAATTGCCTTCTCCTCATACAAAGTCAGGGTGGCTGGCCGGCCGTGCACCTGAGCTGGCTTCTCTTTAGGTGGACTGCCGCCTGGTAACCATGATCAGCCCAAGGGAAGGCAGGACTTAAGGGTGGGGAGCCACTCGCCTCTCCAAGGGGCTGTGCTGTAGGTGAGCCTGTGAATGATTTCAGAAATAACTCCAAGACCAAAAGCTGATTTAGCTTTCAGACCCAAATTCACCCCTCTCAAAATCTGAATTTCCATCTAAGGCAGGAACCTTCCAGCGTAGAAGCAAAACAACATGTGTTCTGGATGAGTCATTTAGTTTCTGACCTGAGGCGAGTTTTTCTGCCTGTGCAGCTCACCTGAGCCTCCACACGGGTGCCTCAAGCTCCTGGTAAGGATGTACTTCCGGTGGGTGGCACCCAGTGACCGGGTCTCTGTGACCTGTTCAAGCAAACGACTACAAAAGCAAAACGGAAGACCCCCCCCACTCCCACGGAGGGCCCAGTGATACGGAGACCTGGAGGGCAGGACGCCAGCACTCAGGCCAGACAGGTGGGTATGATGTGCCCAGGGCCGTGGAGGCGGCCCCAGGAGTCCAGATTGCAGAGAACTCGGAGTTGGGGAGATGGAGCCGCTCCCGAGTGAGGCCAGGAAGGTTTGTGGAGGAAGTGCAGGGCCTTAGAGGAATTTTATATTTGGGGAACTTCGTTTTAAACGAAGGCTGCTGCGTCCAGGGCAAGAGCAGGGCTGTCTGAAGGGGGAGGATTTTGAGGTGTTGCCTTCAAGAGGAGCCGAGGGAGAGTCTAGAGTCATTTGAGGTGTGGGGATCCCCAAGAGGAGCCAGGGCCCTTGGTGAAGAGCTGAAATACCACCTCTCTCAAGTAATGGGTAAGAAAGGACTTTGAAAACTGAAGTGTGTCGTTAAAATGTTAACTAGGGTGATCATATATGTGAATCTATCTCAATAAAACTGCTTAATTAAAATAAAATCTTAGCTGGGGCTGTTCCCCAAGGACCTCATCACAAGCTCAGTAATACTCAGGGGCAGGGCAGAGTGTGTCCACAGACCAGTCCCGCTGCCGGCCCGGAGTGCATTCGGGCAAATGGGAAAGAGGCACCACCACCACCCCTGCCCACACAACTGGGGAAATTGTCCAATAAAACTGATAGTATCAGAACAGGACAGCTTAAGGCCATCTGCCCCCCGTTTCCCAGAATAAATATGCAGACCTGTGGTGTCTTAGCTGGGAACAGTGGCGTCACCTCCATGGCAGGGCCACCGTGCCCCGCATGACTGCATAGCCCCCCACGGTGGCCCACGGCAGGCTTGCACCCCGCAGCCGGCTGCCCGAGGCGGGGCCGCACTCTTGTTTTCCATGACCCTCCCTCACCGTGCATTCTGGGCACCCACCACGAGAAAGGGGCGCAGACCTTTTGGTCTGTTGTCAACCGACTGCCCCTCTCCAGCAACGCTGTGCTCTGCTGGAAGTTTTGCCACGTGTTCCACAAGCTGCTCCGGGACGGACACCCACACGTGAGTGCCTGGGGTGCGGGGGAGGGGTGGAGGCCAGGGAGCCGGGGGCCCTGTGGGACAGTGGCTGGAACAGGGCTCTCCACGCCCCACACTGAGGGCGCCAACTGACCTTTCCCCTGGCCCTTTGGTGGTCTTCTCTGTCTGGCCAGCTTCTCTTCTCCCTTCCAGCCCATCTTTTATCATCCTGTCTCCTGTTCTGTTCACTTATAGCCTGTTCTCTCCCCCTTCAGGTCCTGAAGGACTCGCTGAGATACAAAAATGAATTGAGTGACATGAGCAGGATGTGGGTGAGTCTGGAGATGCACCCCAGAGGCCCAGAAGAAGGACTGTGGATTGGGACAAATTCATCCCTTTCAGTTGTTTAGGATTTCTCCCCTGAGAGTCAGGGAGGGGCTGAGGATGCCCCCACGTCGTGCCATGATATCCACAGTCTTACCTGGGGTTACTGGAAGCTGCAGAGGGGCTCCAGAGCCTGGGAGCTTCTGCCAATGGAACCTCATGCCACAGCTCTCTCCAGGCGTGGGACCCCTCGGCAGTGACATTGACACAGTTTCTGCTTCTTTCCATTCTGTCAGTCCCACTGGAGTCATGGTGCCTTGAGAAATAGTGCACTCAGTTCTTAATGCCACTGCCTTTTCTTTCTTGTCTAGAGATTTTTGTGCCTTGGGATGAGGGGAGGAGGTAGGTGGCAAAATCGGATTTGGCTGAAAAAGTTTGTTTTGTTTTGTTTTGTTTTGTTTTGTTTTGTTTTGTTTTGTTTTTAGGAGGTACCAGGGATTGAACCCAGGACCTCTTACATGGGAAGCAGGTGCTCAGCCACTGAGCTATATCTACTCCCCTGAAAAAGTACTTTTATGCACATACCAGATTTCCTCTAGATTCTGATATCCCAGGAGTGTGTGTATGGGGGAGAGGCAGGTTATTTGCACTTTGGAGAATCTCTCTGGTTGACTGGAATATTCCCCTGTGATCCTGTCAGTTAAGAACTACTAGTTTAGCCCTGTCCCCAGAATTCTTACCTGCACTCATAAATTGCTAGTGAATATGTTTTGCAATCTACCCACCATAGGTGAAGAAACGCAGGCCCAGAGAGCAAACCAGCTTGCCCAAAGTTACAAGATTGTAGTTAACTGAACAAAGCTGAGAGTTGTCCCCAAATCTCCCAAATGCATGCTAGTAAGCTTTCTTTTATATCCATATAACATGTAGAACTTAGATTTTTTTCATTAAAATTTGCCTGGTCTATATTTTCCATCCTTTTACTTTCAAATTTTCTATATTCTTATGTACTAGAGGTATCACTTGTAAGTAGAATTTAGTTAAATTTTGTAATTTTTATTCAAGATGACAGTCTCTGTCTTTTAACTGGACAGTCTGTTTACATTTATTATAATAAATATGTTTGGATTTATATCTCCCATCTTATTTTGTGCTTTCTATTTGTCCCACTTGTTCTATTTTTCTCTTGTTCCTTGGCTTCTTTTGGATTGATTGAGTACTTTTATTCTCATTCCATTTTTTTTTCTCCTCAATACTACTTGGGAGATAAAAAAAAAAAATCTGCTTTTATTTTTAAAAAAATCTTGGTAGATTCTCTAATAATTACAGAATGCATGCTCAATTTATCAAGGTCTGAAATTGATCTTTATCTCTTTTCTATATAACAAAAAGGACTTTGAATATTTTGATTCCATTCACTCCCTCTCAACTTATGTTATTATTGTCATGTATTTTCATTTAAAAAAAATTTTTTTAAACCTCCGAGGTCTTATTTTAATTGTTTTGTTTTGTGTTCTTCATTTTTCCTTATATCCTTTCTGCCTGAATATCCTCTAGATATCCTTTACTGAGAGTCTCCCGGTGGCAAACACTGTTTTTGCTTGCCTGAGAATTACTTTATTTCACCGTCATTCTTGGAAGATATTTTCTCTGAATTTAGAATTTTTGTATGACAGTTATCTTCTCTTAGCACATGAAAGATAATATTCAAGATACCATTCTACCAACTTCTGGCTTCCATTACTTTAATGAAGTCAGCTGTCAAACTCACTGTTGCTCCTTTAAGACTAATCTGTGCTTTTTTAAACTCTGGCTATTTTTAAGATCTTAGTATGCATCTAGGTATGAATTTATTTTGATATCTTTGGATTTCTTAAATCTGAGGGTGAATGTCTTTCATCTGGTCTGAAAAATTCTCATTGTCTCTTCAAATATTTATCTCTGCTCCATTCTATCTTTTCCTTCTGAGACTTTGGTTAGAGGTGTGTTTGACTTCCTTATTCTATCCCACATGTCTTTAAACTGCTATTTAATTTTTTCTACCTATTGTCTCTATGCTGCATTCTAGATAATTTCATCAGATCCACCTTTCAGTTTATTATTCCCTCTTCAGCTGGATCTAATCTGTTGTTAAACCTCTCCATAGGGTTTTCAGTTCAATTCAATTCAGTCAATATAAAAATATTTAGTTAATATTTTTTCATTTCTTAACATTCTAATTTTTTCCCAAATCTGCTTGGCATTCTTTATAATTTCTTGTGTGTCTTCCATTTGTTTTAAAATAGTCTCTTACTTCTGTAGACATATTAAGAATAGTCATTTTATACATCACTTTTTATAATTCTATTACCTAAAGTCCTTAGAGATCTCTTTCTACCATCTGTCGTTTTTAGAGTATTTTGCTCATGTTATGTAGTTTCCTTTTGTGCTTAGGTGGTTTTTTTTTTTTTTTTTTTTCTGTGAGCTGCTCGTTTTCCTTGGGATTTTTTGTTCGTTTTATTTTTTCCTTGGGATTTTATTTGTGGGAATTTTTTGAAGTCAGTAAAGAAGGCACGTTCTTTCAGAGAGAGTTGGCATTTGCTTCTACCAGTCACTCTGATTTAAATCCTCAGCTTGAGGTTTTGTGAATTCTGGGGTACATCCCCTTGAGGACTCAATTGGGTCCAGTTCTCAGCAGTAGTTTTTTCCCTCCCTCTGCTCATAATAGTGGTTTGAGGTCATAGACTTTGTAGCCCTCTGGGAGGGGGTGGGTGTTGTTTCCCTGTATCAAGGAGGCAGTCCTTTGGCTCCTTTACTGGCTCCCTCACCCTGGACAAGCCAGAGCCTTGTGTCCTGAAAGTCAAAGGTCAGATTCACCTGGTGTTGCCAAGTCCTACTGCACCCCCCCAAGTTGCCCCCAAGTTCCATCTGCCCATTACCTGTGTTCACTCTGTCCCAATCCTGAGCAGTCCTTACTTCCAATATTTTCCCCAATATTTTTAGTAGTTTTCAGTGGGGAGGTCAATCCAGGTATCTAGCCTGCCTTGTTATCCAAAATGGAATTCCCTTAGGTCTTTTTTCCTATGTAGTGCTGTCTTTTCCATCTGACTTAAGAGTTTGTGGAAGTTAGGAACCACCTTTTTTATCCTTATGCATTTTCATGTTAATTATAGTTGTCTTTCATGGTAAGAATATTTTCTCTCCTTTTTCCTTTTTTTTTTTTCTCTTTTCCAATTTCTCCATAATAAACATTACATAAAAACGAATAAAATATTTCATAGAAAATAAAGAAAACATGAAAAAACATTCATCTCTGGCTTGGTGCTTTTAAGCTCCTCTGATTACTCGTCTCTCTTAGGTGCCCTTAGGATTCCTTTACTTTACTCTAGAGGATGGAGGTGCACCTAAAAGAAAATGTAAAAATCAAAACTTATGTGGAAGCCACCGCTGTGCAGCTCAAGGGGTATCCGTGCCCCATTTCCCTCCTTATTTGTAGATAACAGGGAATTGCCAGCATTTCTCTGCTAATTCTAGGGCAAGCTATGCTGGGGCCTGAGTGCTCTGGGAGCTCCATGGGAAGATTCATTCTTCACCAGGATCGATCCTGTTTCAAATCCATGTCGTGTGTGATATTGTAGATGCTCTTCGTCAGTGGGAGTCCATCTGAAGAAGGTGTTTCCTCCTGTGCTTAGAGAGACAGAAGGAAATAGCCATAGCTGGACAGATTGCTAGAGTGGGAAACTTAAAATTCCTATAAGAAGTTTATCTAAAGAAGTTTTTGTGTTTGTACTCAAGATTATACTATAAGGATGTTCACTGAAACATGCTTTTTAACAGCAAAATTTTGCCAATGAATTAAATATTCAATAGCAGGGAATTAGTTCAGTAAATTGTGGTACATACAATGCAATAGGCAATCACTAAAAACAGTGATTAAGAAAGAAACTTAAGAATATGAGAAAACTGCAGGGTATTAAGTGGAAAAACACAAGGTGATCCTATTTTATATTTAAAAATAGAGAGGATTTTTATCATGTTAGCCATGATTATTTCTGGTGGTTAGATATTTGAGTGTGTGTGTGCATGCACTTTTCTAAATTTTCAGCAATGGACATTTGCCATTTTCATCATTTTAAAAAATATATATTCTTTTAAAAGAAGGCCTGGCTCTAAGTGTCATCCCAAGCATTTTTGGTGTTGACACCATACTTTCTTTTTCTCTTCCTGAAAGGGTCACCTGAGTGAGGGGTATGGACAGCTTTGCAGCATCTACCTCAAACTGTTGAGAACGAAGATGGAGTACCACACCAAAGTGAGTCTTTATGGACAACTCTGCCGCCGCCACCGGCTCCCTCTAACCCAGGCCTGTTCAACACAGAAGCCCAGGCTGTCCTCTTAGCCACTGTGCTCCGTGACTCCCTTGCCTCCCATGGCCCAGAACTAGGCTAGGTTCTGAGGAGAGAAAGGTGAATAGACTTTATCCTTGGAGCCTCTTTGGGAGAGAGGCTAGACAAGTACAATAAAGACATAATTGAGAGGCATAGAAGGTGGCACACAAGCACATAAGAGCGTGTCTAACCCAGCTTCAGGGGACCGAACGGACTTCTCAGAGGCAGTGACCCCTGAGCTCAGTCTTAGAGTGTTTCGGTTATCTATTGTTGCATAACAAATCACCCCAAAACTTAGTAGTGTAAAACAACAGCAATCATTTATTATCGTTCCATTTGTTCTGTCTCACAGTTTCTGTGGGTCAGGAATGTAGGAGCAGCTTGGCTGGGCAATTCCAGCTCGGGGTTTTTCACGCCATTGCATTTGGGTGAGGGGTGGAGCTGGAACAGTTTGGGGGCAGTGGCAGAGCAGCTGGGGACTGGCCTGGCAGCTCTCTCTTCATGAAGTCTCAGAGCTAGTTAGGACTTCCCCACAGCTGGGTGACCTTGGACTTCTTACAGGCAAGTTTCCCAAGAGACTAAGGTAGAAGTGCATGGCCTTTTTATGACCTCAGAAGTCCCATAGCATCACTTCCACTGTACTGAACCAGCCCAGGTGGTCACAGTGGTTTATGCAGATTCGCTGCAAAAAGGGCATTGAGTGGGGTGTACCATGGCAGCCATCTTTGGGAAATGTAGTCTGCCACAGTCCGCCCTCTGGCCCTGACAATTCACAGCCCTCCCTCCTGCAAAATACTCACCTCTCCCCCAAGACCCCAATCTATGAAGATTGGCCAAATGAAGAAGAGGGGTTGGATATTCCAGGCAGAGGAATTTGCTGGAGATGTGAAGGGATGGGCTCAGAACAATTTGGCATTTGTGCAGAACTAGTAATGGATCTGTATTGGTGCAAGGAGTGGGCAGGGTGGAGAGCGGCAGCCAGCTGGGTAGTTGAATTGAATTGTCCCATCAGAGGACTCAACAGCCTCCTGAGCAGCTCCTTGGACTGTTCTGTGCGTGATGATGGGGCTAGAGGTGTAAAGAAGTGACATGGCCAGATCTACATCTGAGCTTGCTCTTTCAGGGTGGAGTGAAGGTGGACTTGAGGAGGCCCAGGTTGTCAGCATGAAAGACAATGAGGGCCAGAATTAGGACAGTTGTCCATGGGACAGACAAAGGGGTGGGGATCTCTAGAAGACTGGCAGGAAAGGGAGCAGAGAGAGCGGCAATAACTAGAGGGAGATGTAGGGCCAATGGGAAAGACCTGGCAAGAGGAAAAGGGGAGAAAGTGACGGGGCAGCGGTTGGCAGTCGAGAAGTGGGGATGTGGGTGCTCTGGGCTGTGGGCTCGTTCTCCTTGCACCCTCCATGTCAGGCTCAGCCAGGATTTGTTGAAGGAAGGACGGAATGAACCAGAACCTACACTGGATCTAATAGCATACAAGGAGGGGCTGATCCTGAGCAAGGAAAGATGCTGGCCCTAGTCCTTTGAGGTTAGAGGGGAAGGGCTGGGTGCATTTGTAGCAAGGAAGCAGGATGCCAAGGCCATTGCCAGATAGGAGAAGCCAGGTCAGGTGCTGAAGGCGGCAGCCCCAGGTTGAGTGTTAACAGTTATTGAAGGGAAAGTCAGAGGCAATAGCAAGGACCAAGGGACACCATTATGAATTGGATCATGTCCCCCATAAGAGACTTGCTCAAGTCCTAACCCCCAGGCCTGTGGGTGTGAATTCATTTGAAAATAGGATCTCATCTTAAGATGAGGCCAAATCAAATCAGGGTGGGCCTTAATTCAGTATGACAGAGTCCTTATAAGCAAAGGAAATTTGGACCCAGAAATGATGAGACAATCGCCACATGACAGGCAGAGATGACTGCCAACAAGCCACCACCAGGACCCTACAGATGGGAGAAAGCATGGCCTGCCGGCACCTTCACTCTGGACTTCTCGCCTCCCAAGCCCTGAGGCACTAAATGCCTGTGACTTAAGCTGACCACTCTGTGGCATTTGTTCCAGCAGCCCCAGCTGACCAAGACAAACACTGAGGCTCACCAGTCGGGAGTTCTTCAGGGGTGTTGGGCCGCTGGTCCCAGGTGCAGAGCATGTGGAGGGAGCCGGGCTCAGCAGGTTTTAGCCGCAGCGTGGTGGGAAGACAGGCAGCAGGATAGGCAGGTGGGCGAGTGGGGCTGTCACCAGTCCTGACGTCCAGGCTGGACAAGGAAGTAAATGTGGTCAGTGTGGGTGCCGACATTCAGGGAGTTGAAGCGGGTGAGGAAGGGACAAGCATCTCCGATACAGTGCAGAAGTAGCAGGCACATGGGTCAGGGAGGGCTAGAAGGGCAGGATGAGGTGTGGGGACTTCTTTTAGGGGCAGTGTTAGGCCGTGGCAGGGTCCAGGGGTGGGGGCTGCATGTAAGCAGCAAAGGTGTCTGAAATTGAGGAGGTCAAAGGTTGTAATCCCAGGGTGCCCTATCTGGGGCAAAAAGAAGATGCTGACCCGGGTGCCAGGGCAGTGGCCAGTAGATTGTCAGGTACCAGTGAAGAGGAAATACTAGATGGGAATAACTGAATCCAATGGTCCTTCAAGAGCCATTTTTGAGTGAAGTGGAGAAACATGAGGACATTAGCAGACTGTTGAGCACCCCTCCTGCCTGTGGGACCTGTGGTCACGGGAGGTGAGGACACATCTCTCCCGGAGGCTGCTCTGTCCTGCGAGAGCCGGGTTTAAGTGAGAGCCGGTGGACCAGGCCTTCCGTGTGGGGCTGAAGCTGGAGGCTCCCCTGAAAGTGCTGGGAGGGTGGCAGAGGAGGGGAGGCCAGATGGCGGAGAGCCCTGGGTGTGGGCACCTGCTGCCAAGGTGGCAGAGATGCGGGGCACCGAGGGCGCCTGCGGAATTCTGGAACCAAGTCCAGGTCCAGCGTCAGAGGCCTTGGCACTGGGCGCCCAGGAGCTGAGTCCACAGTGGGAATGACCGACAGAGGAAAGCATAGGACGCTGAGCAGCTGGGGCGGTGGGACTAGGACCATGAACCCTAAGCTCCAGCCCCCTTTTCACTTTGACCTGGACCTACCTGCCCCCGCGCAACCCCAGCACTGGGCAGCTGCCAGGTGTGCATGGGGATGGAGAAGGGGCCTCCTGAACACAGAGATATCACCTGCCCGTGGTGGAAGGTGTGAGGACATTCTGGTGTCACAGGTCAGTGGCTGGTCTGGCTAAGACAGTCCCCGAGCCAGCTCTTCGCTGTCTCCCACCTCCAAGCACCTGTCCATGTTGTGTCAATCATCAGGCCTCCACCTGCACCTACCGGCAACAGTGTACTTTTAGAACAGAATGACCTGAGTTCAGACTTCATCTTCTTACCTGTAAGAACTGCATCCCAGTTCTGAAATGGGACCAGTCATTTCTGGACTGTATGAGGGGTAAATAGAGCACGTCAAACCTCGTGCATGGTGCTGGGCAAGCCGAGGCACCTCCTGTTTACCCCACCCCAGTCCTACCCACCAGGGTGCTGTCTCCAGAGGTTCCCAGCCACTCTGCAGCCTCAGGGTTCTAGCGCCTCACTTCCCCAGAGTCCTTATCCAGCAGATCCGGAGTGGGGCCTGAGAACCTGCATTTCTAGCAGGTCCCTAGGTGATGCTGATTCTGCTGGCCCAGGGACTGCACTTTGAGAACCACTTCCCTGGACTTCAGGGTGGAAAAAAAAGCAAAAATGACAGAGCCCCACCTCCTCCATCTCAGGGCTTCCATCGTCAGAGCCTGAAGTGGTCACACTGGAGTTTGGAAGCCCCTCTGGGATGGGGTGGCCCATCTTTCCCTTTCGCCACAGTGGTCCAGCAAGTCCAGACAAGAGAGGCGCAGATACTCTGCGGTGATTGATAATACATGATAATTTCTCTTGACTTGGGGGCTGCATTGTCATAGTTTCCTGCCATCAAGTTTATTTTACTAATTACGTTTTGCTCAAGCTAATAAAGGAATGGGCAGCAGCTTTGAGAAATAGCCAAGAAACGGCGGGAAGCCTGGATAGGCTTCAGCATGTACTGAAAGTGGATAAGTGCTCTGCTGCCTCCCACACTGTGGATAATCGAGAGCCCACCACTCTCACGGCCGTGTCTCGTTGCACCACATGAGAACGTCTTCAGGAGGACGTCCTGGGGTTCAGAGTGTAAGGCAGGAGCCCTGGCTGGCTCTGAGGAATGGGGTGGACCCTTCACCTCTGATGAGGGCTAGCGGATATTCTCTGCTGTGCACAAATCAAGGTGTGTCTGTGTGCAAGGCTGTGAGGCTGTGTGCTTTCGACCAGGAGGAACTGCCCGCCTGAGTGCCGCCCAGGCACGTGTGGCCTGCTGCTGTCCCAGCTGTGTCAGTTGCTTCCTAGATGGGGGCTTCCTTGGGCTAGCCACACGGTTCCAGGCATGCCCTCTGACTTCCTTCCTCTGCCTCCCAGAATCCCAGGTTCCCAGGCAACCTTCAGATGAGTGACCGACAGCTGGACGAAGCAGGAGAAAGTGACGTTAACAACTTGTAAGTGACCGTCCTTGTGCTCTGGGCCAAGTGGGGAAGAAAGCTGCAGATGCTGTCACTTCCCCCTGGGGTCTCGGAGGCTGATGGTAGGGCGAGTGGCAGGGTGGGGGCTGAAGCCCCTGGGACCTCTGACTGCTGATGTGTCATGTAGAGCCCCTGCCAGGCTGCCACTCCCTGGGCTTTCCTGTGTTTACCCAGCACTGGCATCTCTTCTCTCCTTTGCCAGTGTCCCTGTTGACTGCCTTCCTCAATCTTCAAATGGCCTTGGGTGGGAGTTAAGGTTGGAGCTGAGGGGTGTGTGTGTGAGTGAGTGATGTGCACACATCTCAGGGGATAGAGCACAGGGGAAAGGGGCAAGTCAAAGACTGGCCTTGGGGCTGTGAAATTGGAATATAATTTCTCTTTCCTCTTGGGTCCAGTTTCCAGTTAACAGTGGAGATGTTCGACTACCTGGAGTGTGAACTGAACCTCTTCCAAACTGGTGAGTCTCTCCCTCCCAGCTGGCCCTGGCTTTCGAGGGAATTGCCTAATCCGCAGCCTTGTTCCCTGCTTGGATCAGCCAGCCTCGCCCCCTAGCCCTCCTCTCCCTACAAAGTTTTGCAGCACAAGGGGTAGGAAGATGGAGGTATCCTGCTCTCTGGATTCCTTATGCTGGGAGGGGATGGAGCTTTGGGTGATTTTAGACTCAGTGATTCCATACCTGAGCAGACAGCCCCTGCCACCTCTTCCAGAAACCAACACCTCCAAGAGCCCAGAGTCAGGTCCGAGCTCTTTGACAGCCTTCACACGGTGGCCACAGCACCGGCCCGTCCTTTGGCACAGCCCTGTCTGCTACTGGGAGCCAGGCCGGTGCTCAGAGTTCTCTTCTCCTGGGGAAAGGCTTGTGCCTGCTGTTTGGTTGGCAGCCAGGGGAGAAAGCTGGTGGAGCCTGGTTGTCACCTAAGTCCACGGGAGAAGCCCCTGTTGTCCTCCTCCACTCCTGGACTCAGTCCTCCTGGGCTGCCTTCTGCTGGGCGTGCTGGGCCTGCAGGTGGCAGCCCTGAGCCTTCCCTGACAAGCCTGGGGAGGGAAGCAGGGTCTCCCTTCTCTCTGGTGTCTTCACCTCCCAGCTGAGCTTCCCCTTCTCGCCCTGGGAAACAAGAAGCAATTTACCAGGATTCAAGATGTTCCACAACGAGTCTCCAACTCTGTGAAAGAGTGAGCTCCAAACAGGAAGTGTTCTCGCCCAGCTTGGCGCCCTTCTCAGCATTTGGGCGGGCAGACAGGGTACACTCTTGGGCATCTGACTCTCATAAAAGACGCACTCTCACCCTCAGTTGCAACTCCCTTCGGCCTGCTCACCTGTGCCACTGGCCTGTAATGTCCCAGCACTGTCCTAGATCCAGGATGGGACAGCGCCTTCCTTACTGCCATCTCCCATCAGCCAAGTGCAGGATGCACCCAGAGAAACACCAGGCACAGCTGGAAACTGGAATTTGCAGGAGAAACTAGAAGGTATTTGGTCTACTAGCAACCAATCTGAACAGTCTTAGACAAAAGTCAGTGAGAAGTAAAAATGAAACACAGGATCCCGCCCCTGCCCTAAGACTTTCCCAGTCAGGTGGGAGAGATAGCACAGACACTTTTTTTTTTCAACTCCATTGGAAATGTTTGCGTACAAGTATATAAGCAAGGGGAGCCGGTGTACCTCATTGGTTAAGTGCCACCTTCCTACATACTAGGTCGCAGGTTCCATCCCTGGCCCTGGTACTTAAAAAAAAAAAAAAAAGTATATGAACAACTGAACATTGTGGTTGTGGCCAACTTGCAAGTATTTAGGTAGTGGAGGGATGGGAGGTACAATGTGGAGAATGCAGAATTCATTTCCATTTAGCTTTGGACTGTGCTTCATTTGAATGTAGCTATAAGTAAGTGATGTTTTAGGAATCATCATCCTTGGGAAAGTCCAGCCCAGCAGTTTGCAGCTCAGCTAACGCAAGCGTGCTCCCAGCAGCCCGGGTCCATGGCTGCACTGGTTAGGGGGAAGCAAGGCTGACGTTTCAACCTTTTGGGCTGTCCCTTCCCAGTCCCTGACCGACGGTTGGAGTGAGAGTAAAGCAGTGGAAGGCACTAATGCCAGAAGAGCCTCAAGCAGGCCGAGAGAATGAGTATGTGATGGGGGCAGGCGCCACCCCATCCAGGTGCCAGCCCAGTCGTCCATGTTGCTCCCACGTCTCGTGATGCCCAGCTCCATTTTCATTTGTTATCCACTTATGTTATTACTCCGATGCTGAGCTTCTCGTCAACATCTCCTCGTTCTACTCGCCTTTGACTTCCTTCTGTTCGAGCCCAGTGCCTGCCTGGTAGATGCAAGTGCTCCGCCCCCAACGTAAAGAGTCCTTCCTTTAGGTGAGCGGCAACAGAGAGCGCCCAGGTGGACAGATCCTAATGCTGTCAACTTCCAGCCTAATGTTGCAGGAACATCTGGGGCAAATCAATTACTTAGGGTCTTCTAGAGGAGAAGCCACCCATGGTTAAACCTGTCTTTGCACAAACACCTCCGTGGTTAAATTGCCCTAGCTTTCTTATCTCTGAGCGAGCACTGATTTGGAATCAAGAACTTTCTATATGCCTCCTCCCCCATCCTCTCATTGCCTACATGTGTGCCATGAAAATGAAGAGAGCTGGTATTGGGAGAACAGCTTCATGGTGGACCTCACTTCCACTCAGGCTGCCATAGAACCCTCTGGAGCCAGCCTCTCCAGCTTCCGAGTCCTCGGCTGTGACCCTGTGAGGTTCTGACCCATATCCTTGGAACGATGTGACTTTCAATGCTATGAAAGTAGAGGGGCAGACTATAGTTAACATTTATTTTGAGCACTTGCAGAGGTCTCAAAAGGGGTCCCCAGGCCAGTGGCATCAGCGTCTCCTGGGAACTTGTAAGAAATGCACATTCTCAGGCTCCACCCCAGACCTGCTGACCCAGAATCTCTGGAGATAGGACCTGGCAATCTGCTTCCACAAGCCCTCTGGGCCTGCACTGCCCAAAACAGTGGCCACCAGCCACTGGTAGCTATTTTGATTGGATTTCTAATGAATTAAAATCAAATAGTGGAAAGTCAGGTCCTCAGTTGCACTAGCCACATTTCATGTGCTCAGTAGTACAGATGAACAGAATTTCCATGGTCCCAGAACCCTACTGGATAGTGCCACTCCAGGTGATTCAGACCTGCATAGTCAAGTTTGAGTACACTGAGCTAAGCAACATACGAATGATTTTCAACTCTGCCTGAACACTAGAATCACCTGGGGAGCTTTTGAAAAAATACTGATGCCCCACAACTAACAAAACGATGGTAATGGACCAGCCCCATCCCAAAAGCAAAGAGTAGCTTCAACTGCAAGCAAAACAATTCCGTTCCTCTCCTCCACGATATCTATGTCCCTTCCCAGCCTGAAGGAGTCAGAGCAGACCCAGCCAAATCCCTCAAGATTGAGGAATGAACAAAAATAAGGGGGAGGTGTCACCAATGACTAAAGCAGATTTAAAATCTCTCTAGGTGATTCTAATGTACAGTTAAGAACCATACACAGGGCGATGTACATGATATTTTCATGCACCAATGGGACAGTTTGTCAAGATCCTTATGGACTACATACTATTATAATCATCTGCATTTTACACAAGAGGAACCAGAGGCACAGAGAGGTTGAGTAACTTGGCCTTGGTCACACTGCGATAGCAGTTACTGGATGCCAAGATGGCCTTCCTGGGTGGCAGCGGGCAGGCTGGGAGGTGGAGCAGTCTGCGATTCCTTGCCAGTAGACTTGGGCTGGCCGTCTTTCTGTGGCAGCTGCTCTTAATATGTATCAAGAAGAAAAGCTGCCTTTTAATTAGAGCAGTTTGGGATCTTCTTTTTTCTCCAGCTGCCAGAATAACCCCGTTAACAGGGATTAGCACAGTCAGGCAAGGCCGTGCACGCTCGGCTCTGGGCTTTCCTCTTGGGGCAGTCCCCTCAGGAGGGCCTCCAGGGAAAGTCATTTCATTGCTGGGCACGTGTGGCGTCTCCAGAGGCAGTGGGCAGCCAGTGCAAGAAGGAAGATAAGCTGCGGCCACGATGGGAGCTGGGTCCACGGCCAGTCTCCAAGATCCAGGGCAGGGAGTAATGCAGGGGTCCTTGGAGCAGGAGCTTGAGGGAGAAACTTCCTCTTTGGAACTTGGGAGAGTGGAGGACAATTAGGTCGAGTGGCTCCCACAAGGACCTCCTTCTGCTCCCCCAGCCCCCTGCCTTGGCCTCTGGACCCTCTGCTGTCCTCCCAGGGCTCCTGCTGCCCCAAGAACCCTCAGGCCAAAGATGGTGTCTTGACCGGCCACCCACCAGGAAACCCAAAGCCGAAGCGTTCTCTTTTTTTCTTACCAACGTTTGACATCTTTCCTGCATGACCCAAAGTCATTTGCCACATGTTGAAGCAAGATGGTGGGCGATGTCTGTGCAGTTTTGGCCTTCCTTCTTCTTCTTAAGGCTCCATGGATCCAGCTTCTTCAGATCTCAGCTGTAGGCTGGCTCAGGGCTCATCTCTCTTCCCGGGGCTCATTTCTTTCTGGGCTCAGCGGCTCTGGTCTCTTCACAAGTTCAGCTGTAATCTCTCAGGCAAATGGCTCATCTCTTCCCGGGGCCTCTGCCGTGTCAATGGAGCTGTCTCTCTCCCTCTGTGTATCTACTTCCATGTTCTTGATTGAGCATCGCTTTATATAGCCCACCAAGGGGGCGGGGACTCAACCCTGCATGCCCTAATGACGTGGTCGAATCAAAGCACTAATCTTGATTTAATAAAAAGTGAAACTTCTGAATTTAATACACTCAAAGGGGTATCACGCCCAGAAGAACAGACCAGTTTACAAACATAATCGATATCTTCTTTTGGAATTCATAAATCATATCAAACTGGCTATTGCCGGTCCTAGTTTGGTACTCCCCAGGGATGACAGCAGGCTGAGCTCATGCAGGAAAGGGCTGGAGTGGACGTCTCTCTGGTCTTTCAGTCCTGAAATTCCAATTCTCCGTAAAACTGAAGGCTGCCCTTGGACAATAAACAATCTCCCCGTTCAACAGAAACTCTAAAAGATTATGTGTTCCGGCTGGCTGGTCAGGTTGGGACAGTACCTGGGAAGCTCCTCAGAGACGGGAAGGACCAGATTCTGCTCCGCTCCAGGAGCTTGCCTGGGGTCTCGGCAGCTCTCACCTTTGCTAGGCCACACGGGGCTCCACTCAAAGGAGCTGGCTTGTCCACGGTGCCCCAAGCATCTCGACTGTCAGCAGAGGCTCCTGGCCTCGTCGTTGTCGACTTCATGGGCTCTCTGTCTCTTAATCTGCCACCTCCCAGCCAAGCCTGTTCTTGGCTTAGCGACCTCCTTCACATTCCTTACCCTCAATATCCTTGCCTAGGTAACGAGGACACCTGTACCTACCTCACAGGGGTGGTGCGAGGGTTAAATAGCATTAGTCGTCCTAGGAGTATGTTAGAGGTGCTCCTTCTGCCCCTCTGAGACAGTCATCTGTAATTTCCCAGCGCTGTTGCCTCTCGCCCCCTTTTTCCTTCCTAGTGTTCAGCTCTCTGGACATGTCCCGCTCGGTGTCCGTCACAACGGCTGGGCAGTGCCGCCTCGCCCCGCTGATCCAGGTCATACTGGACTGCAGCCACCTCTATGATTACACTGTCAAGCTTCTCTTCAAACTCCACTCCTGTGAGTACTCCGGGCCTGCCGTGGGGGGGCCGCAGCCCCTCGCCATGCCCTGGGCTCGCTGCTTCTGCCCCCAAAGGCCCCGGGGCTTTTTGCTGGCTGGCATCAGCATGCACAGTGGAGCCCCTGGCCGGTCCTGATGGTGACCTGGGGTGGCTCCTCTCCCTCCCCCTCTAGCTTCACCCCATCACCATCCAACGCAAAGTACATTTCCCGAGCACATGGCATATTCAAGGAACCACACACACCTGGTCGCGCCCTGTGCCCACGCGCTCTAAGGCAGTGGTGTCCAAATTGCTTATCAACACAGTCCCTTTGTACAAAAGGACTTTTATGGAGAGAGAGAAAGTATAAACCAGAGCTGCTCAGGTAGACGGAGGGCTGTGCCTTACCTCGCTGCAGGTCCCTGGGGGCCTTACAGAACCTCTTTTGAAAACTACTGGTCTTGCAGGCATCCTGGTACCTTTGGGTGCGCTTGTTTAAAATGACGTGCCTGTGCCCTGCCCCGTAGGGTCTGCCTTAGGAGGTCTGGTAGATTCAGGATCTACATTTTTAAACACAAACCCAAAGATGAATCTGCTGTGGGCAGTCCCGGGGCCACACTGAGACGGCCACCATGAAGGACAACACATGGAGCACGTGGCTGGTGGAAAACCAAGAAAACTCGAGACACAGTGGAAATGAGCAAGGGCACGGAAAGGACAAGAGCACATTTTAGCAGTCTCGGTCAGAGGATACTCTTAACTGTGGTCTTTGACAAACAACAGTTCTGGTTATTTGGACAGGGCAAGGGAGGCAGCCTGGCTCTGATTAATCCAGGGGTCTTCGTGGGGGGAGGCGGGAGGAGTGGAGATTGGAATTTGGTATTCCAGGGTCAGAAAGACTTTGGAGCAAGAGATTGTACCTGAAGGGAGCAGAGAAGGGAGGCAGTGCTTAGAAGCTCTGGCTGCAGATGAACTTTTCATTGTTAATAAAATGCTGCAGAACCCAGCTTGCCCAGAGCATCCTCACTTCCTTCTCCTAAAGTGGTGAGTTGTTGAGAGGAGAGCAGCCAAGAGTGGGCTTCAAGGCCTTCCTCAATACACAAGACCCACGTTCAGAGCCTTTGGGCAGGGGAGTTGTGTGGCTGGGGAGAAGGGAAGGAGGCACACTATTCAGTGTAGGCTTTTCTAAAAGTAAGCTTTTCACTTTAGAGTCGGTTTAGCTTTACAGAGAAGTTGCAAACATGGTACAGAGTCTCCCACACCCGGTTTCATCCATGGCTGGCATCTTACGTCAGTAGGACACATTTGTCACAACGGATGAGCCAATGGTAACACATTATTATTAGCTCAAGTTGGGCTTTATTTGGATTTCCGGTTTTTCCTGAGTGTCCTTTTGCTGTCCCCAGGTCCCATCTAGGATCTCACGTTACATCTAGTTGTCATGGCTAAGCTCCTCTTGGCTGTGACAGTTTCTCAGACTTGCCTTGTTTTGATGACCTTGACAGTTTTGAGGAGAACTGGTCAGGTCTTTTGTTGAATGTGGGTTTGTCCTATATTTTTCTAATGGCGTGACAGGAGTTATGGGTTCTTGGGAAGAAGACCACAGAGTTGACATGCCATTTTCATCTCCTATATGCATCTACTCTTTTGATTATCATACCTTATAAACATACTTTCTGCTGAGACCAATTGAAGGTATTCCCCGTGGAAAAATAGCGAAAATTAAAGTTTTTAAAATAAAAGGATTGCTTCGGTGGGAGCATCAGGAGGTGAGAGGCCGGCCCAAAGGGGATGCTGCTTGTCCAGGGTCGTCGAGTTGGTTAGTGACCTAGCCCCCTCGGCTAGTCCCGCCTTCTCTGCCTTCTTCCAGGCCACCCTCCAGGGGGCTCTACAGGTCTCGTCCAGACTACAGTTGGCCCTGGGCTTCCCTCTAGAAAAGTTCAGGCATAGCCTGGGAGAGAATAGCCCCTGCTCATCCTGTGGTCAGGGATATGATTTCCAACCCACCAATGGACACTGAGCCAGGTCGGCTCAGACGTTGAGGGCAAGCCGAGGTGGAAAAGTTCGGAGGACGAGTCCTCTGACTCCCGCCTGTCTCCCACGCTGAAGTGTCTCGCGGAGCGCGGGCTTTGACTCTGGTCCTGCGGGGCTCCTGGGGCCGCTGGTCGCCTGGGCAGCTCTAGGCCAGGAGTGTCCTCCGGCAAGGCTGCTTCCTGCCCTGATTTGACCAGCCCCCAGACTGGATGGCCCCTCCCTCCTGAGCCTGCTGTGGCTCGCTTGTCCTCTCATCCCCTCCTCCTGCCCCTCTTTTCCAATGTCTTCTCCCAGGTCTCCCAGCCGACACCCTACAAGGCCACCGGGATCGCTTCATGGAACAATTTACAAAGTAAGTGGCTTAAGTAGGAGTGAAAGCGAATCCAAGAGTCTTAGAAAATCAATTAGTTCATGCAAGAGCACTTACTTTAAAATGCTTGAAGGGTGAGCGTATCTGCATTTGAAGGCTCTAAAGGAAGGGAGTGTAGTTAGGAAGGCGGCATATACCTCACAATGGCTGGGAAAGGTATTGGTTCACTAATAAATCCCACAGAAACATATAGAAGAATGAGATTTCATTATGAATGAATGTTTTTGTTTCCTAGCTAATAAAACAAATACATGCGATGGGTTGGCTTAAGCAATGGGAATTTATTGGCTCTCAGTTCTGAGGCAAGGAGAAGTGCAAAATGGAGGCATCAGCAAGGCGATGCCATCACTCAAAATACTGGTGTTTGAGGCTGGCTGCTGGCAATCCATGGTTCTTGGCTTTTCTGTCACCTGACAATGCACGTGGTGGCCTCTTCTTTCTCTTTTGGATTCCACTGACTTCCAGCTTCCTTCTGCTCCTTGGAGCCTCTCCCCATCTGACTTTCCCTCAACTTACAAGGGTACTCCTGTAGCCTGAAATAGAGCCCAAGGCGAGTCAGCGGGGCCGCGCCTTAACTGACACCACATCTTGAAGAGATCCTGTTCTCAGTGGGTCCACACCCACCAGAATGCCAACCAGGACCTAGAAGGTGTCCAAACTGGGGCCCACAATTCCATCGGCCACAGTGAATTATGACCTGCTCTATGCCCAGGGCTTCGTCCTCTTCTCTTCCTTTCCCTGAGGAAACTGCCATGTCGACAACTCCCAGCCCTCTATCTCTAGGGGAATTTTACCTCTGCATTCTCATCTCCCATATCCAATTGTCTGTTTGACATCTCTACACCAAAATTAAATCTCAACCTGAACTCAGGCTTTACCCCAAAAATCCTTTTTCTTCCCAGTCTTTTCTATATCTTGATGAATGTTGTCATCGATTCAGGCCAGAGATCTGGAGCTCACCATTTCCTCATTGCCCACATGCCAGCCATCAGTGGGCCCGGTTGGTGCTCTGCCAATGTATCTTGGCTCCATCCACCTCTCCAACTCTTCAGCTACCTTTGCCACTTGCCAGGACCACAGTAATGCCGACCGGAGCCCCTGGACTTCCACTCCTGCCCCTACAATCCAGTCCTCACCCGGGAGGCAGAGCGGCCTTGTAAAACTGTAAATCCCTTGCTCAAAACCTTTTAATGGCTTCTAATTACATTTAGAATAAAATCCCAACTCTTCTCCAAGGCCTCTAGGCCCTGGCAGAGCCGACCCCTGCCTCCCCTCTCTGACCTCGTCTCCGTTGCTCACAGTGACAGTTGCACACGGTCTGCTTCTCTCTCTCACACACACACACAGACACACACACACACACACACAACAGGTGGCCTTGCACTTGCTGCTCTGTCTGCCTGGGATGCTCTTCTCCCTGCCTGGCTGGCTTCAGGGCATCCTTTGTCACCTCCTGCCATCTCTGGCCACCTTATGTAAGTCAGGTCTCCTTGCCCATCCCCTATCCCTCTAACCCTGTCCCACCCCATGTTCTCCCTCACAGAATCCTATTTGTTTCCTTCATATTCTTAGCACAACTTTGTCTGTTTGACTGTCTTGTCCATTCTCATGCACCTGGCACATAATCAGTTAAGCATCAGGTGTTCAGTGAATATTTGAGCAAATGCATGAGCTGATAAGTCAGTAGCTAGTCTAAGAGAGAAGCTTGGCTGGAAGAAGCTTGGCTGGCTGAGGGGTAAATTATTCCAGTGCATTTGGGGAAAAACAATAGCTGATGAGATGAGAGATGCAGCTTGTTCTTTGAGTAAACATGCCAAAGAGGAGGAGGAGGGATGGAGGGGACAGAGGGAGCTGAGAAGGCTCCTGGCTGAGCACTTTATATTTTGGCCTTCTTGTTTCTCCTGTTAATTTGTCCATCCTTGACAACAGGGAAATCATAGCTCCCCAAATCCCCAGCTTAGGCTGCTCTTGCTGGTCCCCCAGCAGCAACCAGAGGACAAGTTCAGGGTTGTGCTAACCTCCTGGTTTCCTTGCTCCATTTGAGAAGCCTCGTTATATATTCCATATTAGATGACTTATTAAATCCTTGGGGTCAGGCCCTGGGGCTGATTTCCTGGAATGTTAAATTTTGGTAGCTTGTGAAAGCAGTCGACCCTATTACTGTTGGCTCTGTCCCGGAAAGAAAGGGACGTGTGGTCAGGTGACTATTTCCTTTAAATTTTTTCTAGCTTATGAAAACAACGCCTCCAGTGAGCAGCTACCACACTTTCCCTTCCACGCTGGTGTGGCCTCTGCGCCCTTGCTGTCCTTGAATACAGAGAAGGCAGCATTGAAGTCACAGGACACGCTGACCTCATGAGGTCCCAAAGGCTGTGATGAGACCCAGGGGGTGGCTAGTTGATTGGGCTGAGCTAGAGAACGTTCTGTGCTGCAGGAAGAAGGTGCTAAGATCCGTGGTCCTCTTTCATCTAAGAATACGTAGCTCTGGATGCTCTTGCCTTTCTTGGACCTCAGAGTTTAGGTTCAAGATGAAGGTTTGTGGGTGGGAAAAACGTTGGGTTCTTCATGCTCATCCATAGTCATCCAAGATTAGGGCACAGTACGGATTGAGTGACTCTCCTAAGATGGTGCTATGGTCAGCCTCGTTCAGCCCAGCTCAGTCCCTGCCATCAAGAAGCTTATAGGCTAATCGGGGAGATGACAGATAACTCCAGAACAAGGTGAATTCATTACAAAGACACCTACCTTAGTAATTAAGTTCCTTTCCCCTGCCCTATGTTCAGTTGGTTTAGACTCAAAGAAAGTAAGTTTAAGGTTACTCTAAGCCAGACATTCCTAGGAAGATAAATCCAGAAAACGACAACATATATTCTACAGTGATATAGAAACTCGTTTTTGGGTGACCTACTCTTCCAAAGGATGTATAGCATGCAGCACTCTTTCCTCACCACCAGATGATCTAGGACTGGCTGTAAATAATCCTTCTATTGTGGCATCATAATTGAATCCTAATGCCATGTAAGCCATCTCCTTGGCAGCCGGGGCCTTTGGCCTGGAGAGGCGGTAAGACTCCCAGCACCTCCAAGTTCCTTCTCTGCCCCTAGGTTGAAAGATCTGTTCTACCGCTCCAGCAACCTACAGTACTTCAAGCGGCTTATCCAGATCCCTCAGCTGCCTGAGGTAGGGGTGCTTGGCCACAGCCCTGGGAGTGGCAGAGTCCCAAGGTACCCTCTTAAGAGGCCGGTGGGGCTGGCAGGTGACTAGGGAAGGTGACCTGACTTGAGAATCTGTTGTCCCTCCTCAGAACCCACCCAACTTCCTGCGAGCCTCGGCCCTGTCTGAGCACATCAGCCCTGTGGTGGTGATCCCGGCTGAGGCCTCATCCCCAGACAGTGAGCCAGTCTTAGAGAAGGATGACCTCATGGACATGGATGCCTCTCAGCAGGTGAGAACTTCCTGGGAGAGAAACATGGCCCTTCCCACGGCCCCCAAGCACAGGGGAGAGGAAGGGAGAAGCCCTGGCCAAGGCACACTGGCTCCTGCCTTGGGGTCCCCGGGTGGGCTCCTAAGTGGGTTTGAACCATGTTAAGAAAGGGCCCACCCTTCCATGTCCCTCCTGTGCCCCACACAGAATCCTCTGGATCTCTAACTTTGCTCTCAATCCCTTTTGATCACCACAGAATTTATTTGATAACAAGTTTGACGACATCTTTGGCAGCTCATTCAGCAGTGATCCCTTCAATTTCAACAGTCAAAATGGTGTGAACAAGGATGAGAAGTGAGTCCAAGCTGGGTTAAGGCAGGTAGTGCAGAAACGAAGGGAAACCATGATCTGACTCACAACACCTAAGCAAAGAGGAATTCTTCATGTTACTTGTGCTTCGGAGATATCAGAGTGCAGAGAAGGTCTTGCCCCTCACATACTGGCCCCTTTAATCCCAGAAAAAAATTAGATGATGCCGAAATAACTGTGGGCTCATGGGTATTAGATTAGTAGCTGGTAACACTAAAGGCCTCAGAGTATAATGTAAGGAATTTAAAAACTTGTGTCCCTAATGTATCACCACGTTTAGACTTCCTTCCCTGGTCCCCCAGCTCACAGTTAAAGGGGCATGGTGGAAACAAACTTGTTCTCCTTCTCTTGCCAGGGATCACTTAATTGAACAGCTGTACAGAGAGATCAGTGAACTGAAGGCACAGCTGGGAAACATGAAGACTGAGGTTGGAGTTGCTTTTCTGTCACCATAACATGACAGATTTTTTTTTTTTTTAACTTTGTACATTTAATAATTGAAAACATAAGCAATTAAAAACTAAAAAGTAAACACAGATGAATAAATATATACATTTCTCAATTAAATGTAATGGATACATGTAAATTTTGTTTTTTTTTTTTTTTTGGTGAATCAAACAATATATTACACAATATATTAGGTTCATAGTAATGCATTCATACAGTATTTGTCCTTTTGTGAACATGACAGATTTTAATATTTAAATGTGCTCCACATAGATATATGTTGGACCTTATCGTAAGTTGATACATAGAAAAGCCAACACCAGAAGAACCTGGTCTTCCCATGGTGGCAATTGTGATGATTTCCATTATGTTCGCCTTTAGCACAGCACTTAAGCCAGATTCAGAGAACCCATGAGCACCACCTGGCCATGCAGCTGCGGTGAGAAAGACCAAGTCTTCTCCCGCATGATAAGAAGCGTTCGCTTTGGAATTCCAGTGGCTGGGTGCAGTGTCTGGTGCTGTGCGTCTGTCTGCCTCACACCAAGTCCTTCCCACAGAGCCAGCGGGCAGTGCTGCAGCTGAAGGGCCGCATCAGTGAGCTGGAAGCCGAGCTGGCTGAGCAGCAGCACTTGCGGCAGCAGGCAGCCGATGACAGCGAGTTCCTCCGGACAGAGCTGGATGAGCTCAAGAAGAAGCGGGAAGACACCGAGAAGGCTCAGCGGAGCCTGACAGAGATAGAAAGTGAGAGGCTGCCGGGGAGGGGAGGGGAGTCAGGTCGGGCAGCACAGAATCCAGCTAGACTCAGGGTGAAGGATGGAGGTGGGGCCACAGGGCCCCACCCTTGGATCTTCCCAGAAGGGCTGTCAGGAATGCCAACTCTCATCATCAGTCAGAGGGCAGATTTGAGTCCAGCAGGTAGAGAGCCCTTTGTGAGGTGCTGCTGACAACACAGATGGGGATACAGAAGGTGACAATGCATACCTGCCCTTGGGGAGCATATGTCTGAAGGAGAGGGAGAAAGGACAGATAGCCTGAGAAAAAAATGAACACGAAAGCCAAAAACATGGATGAAGTAAATGCCATGTATGTGAAGCTGAGGCGTGAATCTGTGGAGTGATTGCAATCCAGTGACTTTTTTTTTTTAAAGAAGACTTCCCAAAGGACTTGATATAAGGATGTTGAGGGAGAAGATAGACACATTTGCAAAGAGAAAGGAGGACATTCTAGGGACCCTGGCTTATTGGAGAAAAGGCAGAGGGTCCCGGCCAGGGCAGCCTCCTCACCTTGGTCCTTGACAATACAGGGAAAGCCCAAGCCAATGAACAGCGGTATAGCAAGCTAAAGGAGAAGTACAGCGAGCTGGTTCAGAACCATGCTGACCTGCTGCGCAAGGTAGGACCCTCGACCCCTCTGGCCGTCCTGCAGACCCCACACCAAGAGGGAGAGAGCAACTCAGGCCTGTGGCTTCTCCATGGCCAGTGCTCCCACCAGTTTCCAGGGGGTTGCCACCATTTCTTGGGAACCACAGCTTTTCAAGCTCCCTTGCCTCCCATAGCTTGAGCTCTGGCTTAGAGACCAGCCCCACCGAGATCACCCATCATCTTTATCTGGGTACATACTTGCAAGTCGAGTGTCTGAAGATGATGGCTCTATTCTGGCCTCGCTCTGGGTAGGACAGTGATTCCAGAGTCTGACTCCAGGACACCCGTGGTCAGAATGCTATCACTTGTTCCAGAAAGAAGATATCCTCTCAGCCTAAGATAAGCCAGTTCAAGACACTGTTCTTCCCTTACAGAATGCAGAGGTGACCAAACAGGTGTCCATGGCAAGGCAAGCACAGGTGGATTTGGAACGAGAGAAAAAAGACCTAGAAGATTCTTTCCAGCGCATAAGTGACCAGGCCCAGCGGAAGGTGGGTGGAGGCTGACGTGCACTGGGAGGGGAGGGAGGGGTCTCTCGCTGAGTTTTGAGGCAGGTCTTGAGCACTGCACCCATCAAAAGACTTTGTCGGGGAGCAGATGTAGCTCAAGTGGTTAAGTGCCTGCTTCCCACGTGTCAGGTCCCAGGTTCGATCCCCCCGTACCTCCTAAAAACAACACAAACAAAAACCAACTCTCATTGGGGAGCAGGTGTAGCCTGCTTGCCATATACTAGGTCATGCGTTTAATCCCGATACCTCCTTAAAAAAATAGTAATAATGAAAAACTGTCTTCCATCTACTCCATGGGCAGTGGTGTGGGTTAGTTGGTGCTACTTGGGACCCCACAAGAGTCCCACGGAGGCTGAACAGAATAGCAGTACCTGGTCAGGAGGTAGGGAAGGGACCCATGTCAAGTGGGGGTAATCAGCCAAGGCTTTCCAAGGTGAGTCTTGAGGAGAGTGTGAGGAAGATGAAGCACAAGGAGAGAGAGGAAGAGCCTTCCCACAGAGGTGCAGACAGGAAGACTCCCGCTGTGTTTCGGGGAGGGAGAGCGGTCCAGCGGGGGATGGGGGGCAGGCCCATCAGATGCTCAAGGCCAGAGCATGAGATGTTGACTGTGCCTAGTTGTGCACACTTTCCTGTGACCCAACATAAATCTAATGGAAATAGTTTCATCAAGAATGCACTTGGCTATTTTTTTGTTCTATTTTTACCTCATTTTGTTAGAATGCTAGTTGTGAGTTCTGAGTAATGGGTCACAATCCACTCTTTAAAAAAACACAACTTAGAAATGACATCAAAGAAAGGGAATTATTTCAAAATGGTGTCTTGAGCAACATACCAGGTGTTCGGAATGCCTGAATTCAAGATCCAGTTCTCTTTTTAGTTGGTATTTTGGGTTCAAGCATGACATTTGGGAAATGTCCCTGACATTCCACCCTTAATGACAAGAAAAATTTGGCACACTCAGATCCCCTCTCCTCCCTCCCTCCCTCCCTTCCTCCCTCCCTCTTTCTCTCTCTCTCTCTTTCTTTCACTTTTTGTGAGGTGTAACTTAAATTAGAGCACACAAAATCTTTCATTTAAGTGTGAGGAATTTTTACATTCATTTATCCATGTAACCACCAGCCAGATCTGAATCGTCCCGCTTTTCTTCTCTTTCAGACTCAAGAACAGGCAGAGGTTCTAGAGAGCTTGAAGCAAGAACTTGCCACCAGCAAACAGGAACTCCAGGTCCTCCAAAGCAGCCTGGAAACTTCTGCTCAGGTGAGCTCCTCATGCCTTTTCCTTCTGGCTTCACTATTGCTAGTACCTGTCCCCCAGCATCCAGCATATGGCCAAGCTGGTCCTACCCATAATCGGTGGGGAATGAAATGAAATGAGAATGAAAGTGGCAGGTTAAAGAGGTATTACTTGTTCCTGTGGCCAGGGGGTAGGTTTGAACTTCTGGGAAGGGGACAGGTTAATTCTCCCAGCATCCCCCTCTCCCCATGCGGTTGCCACTGTAGTCCGAAGCAAAATGGGCCAACCAGATCGCTGAACTAGAGAAGGAGCGGGGCAGCTTGGCCACTGCAGCAGCTCAGCGAGACAAGGAACTGTCTGCACTTCAGGACCAACTGCAACACACCCAGCTCAAACTGTCCAGCACACAGGCAAGTGGTTACAACCCACGGGGCTGACCAGGTCTTGACTCACACCACATGGT
Source organism: Tolypeutes matacus (assembly GCA_026826555.1). Classification (NCBI taxonomy): domain Eukaryota; kingdom Metazoa; phylum Chordata; class Mammalia; order Cingulata; family Chlamyphoridae; genus Tolypeutes; species Tolypeutes matacus. The sequence continues at coordinate 2,659,954 of JAKSZT010017954.1, forward strand.
CATGGAGGCGGAGAGGCTGCGAAAGAGGGTGGGGGCTTCAACCTGATCACGAGGGCCTTCCGTAGGCATGGTTCCCAGTGCCAGCATGCTCTGTCTTGCCCATGAAACAGATAAGGGAAAGCAAAGCGCTTTCACGTGAGATGCTTACAGTCAAAGGGATGCACTTGGCGTTCTCTCCCCAGGAGTGGAGAGCGATCCCTCCCCAGAGCCTGCTGAGGTCAGTAACATACACCTGTAGACAAAGTTAGGTTTTTCTCAGTGTCAAGCTAGCTTACTGGCTTGGATCTCATTGGCCACAACCTGAGCTAAGATGCAAGGAATCCCAGCCCTGTCACAGGTGGGTGCTGCCCGAAGTGCAGTCTCACTCCCTGAACCACTTCTAGGAATCTGTGGAGCAGCTTGCAAAGGACCAACGAAAAGCACTTCTAATGGAATCCAGGAAGGCGGCAGAGCAGATGATAGAGGCGGCGCTGAGCCAGCTCGAGGAGCCCACTCTCGTCAGCTGTGCCGGATCTGCAGGTACGCCTCCCATGGCCCAGCATTCAGGTGCTGCAGCCTCAGAGCCCGTGACTACCTGTCTGTGCTGAATCCCGTGTGACACTTAGCTCTGCTGCCTCGTAGAATCACCTGGGGAGCATTTAAAAATACTGATGCCCAGGCCCCATCCTGGACCAGTTAAATTAGAAATCTGTCTGGAATAAGGGCCTGGGCAGCAATATTTTCTCAAGCACCCCAGGTGTGATTTGTGGTACAGGTGTGAACTGCTGCTTTGGTCAGCAAGTCACACTGATGGAGCAGCCCTTGGGAAGAACCCTAGGAACAACTGGGAAGGCGAATCGGAGGAGGGGCAGGCAGGCAGGCATGTGTCTCTCTCAGGAGGGATGTGGGGTCCAAATCAAGAGCTGTTTGCCTATGAGCCAGATGGGCAGGCGTCAAACACCTGGAGTGGCAGAAACAATAAAAATCTCAACAACTGGCCACTCGTACAGGCAGGGGCTCCACAGCATGCCCGACAGCTCTGGGTGCTCGGAGTCAGAGGTTTCTTGGGGAGGGGTAGGGCCTTTGTGCACCAAGAGTGGGAGAGCGTCCAGGCAGAGGGGACTCGTGAGGTCGTGGCTGGAGCTATGGACAGCTCTCACTACAGCTCAGCTCTCCAGCCGAGGGGGGCATGCTGACAGAGTCCTGCAATGTCCCACTGAAGGACAAAGCAGAAGGGAGGAAACAGCTGACTGGTGGTTTTTATCATCAAATAGAAAGGCCTCAACTTGACGAAGTATGCAAGGACTGTCAGGGCAGATTCAGCAGGGAAGCCGTCTGGAAGGAAGCACAACAGTTACGAATGAAGGAGGGACTGCCAACAAACGGAAGTTGTGGGTGGATTCTGGGAAGAGATGTCATGAGCTGGGTTTGGAAGGAAGAGGAGAGATATGAACCAGTGGGGGGGGCAGTGGTAATAAGAATCAAACCAGCTCGTGTTTATCGAGCTGCTCTCAGTGCTGATTCTCAGAATGACGTATGAAGTAGTGCTGTTGTCCCGGCTTGCAGATGAGGAAGCAGGTACAGGCAGTCTGAGGTCACCAGCCGGGAGTGGCACCTGGGCAGGGGGACATGAGAGCCCGTGCTCTCAACTCCTACGGGCCCTGGGTGCAGAGGCACAGCAGTGGGGACAGCTGTGTCGGGTGCAGAGTGAGCTCACAGATGAGTCTGACAGAGCCCAGGGTCTGGGCTCAAAGGTAATGAGAGTCTGAGGCCCAGAAAAACTTAACAGGAAAGCTTGGATTTGATGTCAAGGGCAGTAATGAGAAACGAGAGGCAGACTCCAGGCTGGGAATGCGGCTGCCCTGGTTCTCAGCTGAGGACCAGACACGCTCAGAGGCATAGCATTTGAAGCTGCGTAAGAGAATCGCGTCCATCAGTCCAGCACCAGTATGGCCAGCCGCCCTGCCTCCCCTCCCCTACCTTAGGGCAGCTGCAGGGCTGGGGCTGCCCCCCAGGCAGACTCGTCCTAGCAGGGTGAAGACGGCTTTGAGTATACTCTCAACTTTGCCCTGCCTCCCCTCTCACAGATCACCTCCTGTCCAAGATCAAGTCCGTTTCTAACTGCATTGAGCAACTGGAAAAGAGCCGGAGCCAGTATGTGGCCTGCCCAGAAGGTAAGAAGGGAGGAGGCTGGGGACTGTCACTAGCGACGGCCATGCAGAGTTCGGAAATGGGGCTTGAATGTGGAAGTAGCGATGGCGCCTGGACACCAAGGCAGGAGTGCTGGAACTCATAAGCAGGGTGGCAGGGCGTCTCAGTCTGCAGGGCTGCCGTAAGGACCACCACCACCTGGGCGGCTTAGAAAACAGGAACAGGTGTCAGCAGCCCTGTGCTCCCCTGAAGTGGGCAGGGAGCTGGCAGTGGCCCTCAGTCTATGGTGTGCCTTGGCTTGTGGCATACACAGTTTCTGCCGCTGCCGCCTTTCCCTTTCTGCCATCCACTGACCGTGTCCAAATTCCCGCTCCTTATAAAGACACCAGTCATACTGTACTAGGGGCCCCCCGATTCTGTTTGGCTTCATCTGAATAACTATCTGTGAATAAGTTCCCATTCACAGGACCGAGGCTTAGGACTGGAGCGTGTCTTGTGGGGGAACACGATTCAATCTGACACCCTCCCACCCCTGCACCCCCAACCAGGACTGAGAAACTTTCCTTTAACCTCCGGCAGATATCAGTGGACTCCTCCACTCGGTCACCCTCCTCGCCCACTTGACCAGTGACACCGTCCTCCAGGGGAGCACCACCTGTCTCCGAGCACCCCCAGAGCCTGCCGACTGTGAGTGCCAGGGCGCGAGGGGCTGCTGGTGAGCGCGGGGGAAGCAGGGGGCCTCTAAGAGCCTGTCGCCTTGCCTCTCCAGCTCTCACCGAGGCCTGCAAGCAGTATGTCAAGGAAACGCTCATCTACCTGGCTTCCCTGGAGGAAGAGGACACCCCGGAGCGCGCCAGCAGCGCAGCCGTGAAGAGCTGCCTCAGCAGGATCGCGGCCATCGGCGAGGTAGGGTCAGTGACATTGCGGAGCAAAGTCCCGCTTGCCCTTGGGTGTGAGCACTGCTCTTCTGCCAGGAATCAGCGATGGTCTGAGCCAGGGCTCTTTGCACTTACAACTAGATTCGAGAACATGATCCAGATTTTATAAGATGGAAGATAGAGATTAAGAGATAAGGAGGATTGCTCACATATGGTGATTCTTGCAATGCAAGAAATTATAACAATGAGGTGGAGCCAGTGGCCACTTGACAGTTTTTGGGTAGGGAGGGGATGAGCAGTTGAGATACAGGGGCTTCTTTGGGAGTTGGAGGTTGTCCTGAGTACTGTTGTGGCAACGGATGTAGGCCATTTTAAATCAGCACACACCACTCAGCTGAGTGGGAGAGAGTGTGGTCTACAGTGTGAACTGTGGTCTATGGTTGGTGACAAGGCTCCAGGATGTGTAAGTTCATTGAGGTTGGTGGGCCACACTGTGGGAGATGTTTGTGTGGGATGTGGTGGGAGGTGTGGGAGATGGGCAACATGGGAATCCCAGTGGGTTCCGTGTAATATTTTGGGTAATCTAAGCACCTCTTAAAATATATGTATATATATATATATATATATAAATAACATTTTTGTAAGCAAATACACATATATGCACATATATTTATATATCATTTTGCAAATGTTTGTAGGTATTGTGAGAATTTTGATTTTTACCCATAATAAAAAAAAAAAGAAAAAAAAAAAAAAAAGAGATAAGGAGGAAATTTAAAAAAAAGAGAGAGAGAGAGGAGGAGGAGGGGAGCTGGTATAGCTCTGGTTGAGTGCCTGCTTCCCATGTACAAGGTCCTGGGTTCAATCCTGGTACCTTCTAAGAAAAAAAAGAGAGAGACAGAAGATAGAATGTCTAATAATCCGAGTTTCAGAAGAAGACAATAGAAAGACCATGTCCTTTTTTTCTCCCTAACTAATATACTGTCAGTTTGGCATGTGCTAGACTATGTAAGTAGAGCCATACTCTATTCTACACCTGGCTTTCCACTCACCACTCTGTTCATGAGGCCACCATGCTGATGGAGGCATTTCCTCTGCTCTGTAGTGTCCCACTGCATGAAGATCCCATCGTTTCTGCGTCTCTTTTCTGGTAATGGCTGTCTGGGTTGTGTCCACTTAGGGCTATTATGAATGTGCCATTTCGATCATTCTTTTACATGTCTCGTGATGCACAAGTGCCAGAGTTTCTCTAGGGTATTTACCTAGATATGGAATTACTGGGTTATAGGATTAATTTCACATGCAGAACTGTTGAGTGGAAAAGCAAGGCATAGAAAAATACATATAGTATGATTCCTTTCCTATAAAGATGAGAACCTGCTAACTGAACAATATATTATTTAGGGATGCATCCGTATGTGGCTAAGAAAAATACTAAGATGTGACAACCACTCTCCTGCATTCTGCATTTATCTGGGAGTGGGGATTAGGGAGGAAGGGAGATGGGATCAGGGTAGGATACAAAGGCACTTTCAAAGGTATTGATAATGTTTCTGAAGGTATTTCTTAAGTTGGGGGGTGAATAACATTGGTCTTTATTCTCATTCTTTAAACCACTGATAAATATTTTATATTCCTTTGTGTATAATACATAGTGTTTAAAAAAGATCACATGCTCTGCAGTCAGACCGACTTGTGTTCACATCCCTGCTCTGCCATTTATTTGTGGTGTAACTGGCCAAGGCATTTGGCCTCTCTGAGCCTTGGTTTCCCACATGAAAACAGGCATAGGAACTGCCTCATATGATTGCCGTGGAAACAGAGTTAAATAAGGGACCGAATGCCTGGTTGGGAGACAATACATATTTTAAAAGGTGTTAAAATACCTGCGAAGCAGCAAACACAATTGACACTGCAGCTGTGGAGTTAGGGTCCAGGTGGCTGCAGCTGAATGGCCTCGTGGAGTTGGGCTGGACTTCTGGAAGGAGGGGGTTCTGAGTGAGGGTAGAGGTGGGGGAGGAATAGGAGGTCCCAGAGTTCAAGTCGTAGAGGGTGCCAGATGAGGCCCGGGAGGGGCGCCCCTCTGCGGCTTATAGAAACAGGTTATGTAGTAGGGCCCCTGCCTTCTGCCACCTTGTCGGGACTCCAGGTCTGCAGAGGAGATCAAAGGGTCATTTCAGCTTCGGTGATGATTTTCCCAGGAGCTCCTGCCCAGAGGTCTGGACATCAAGCAGGAGGAGCTGGGAGACCTGGTGGACAAGGAGATGGCTGCCACCGCTGCTGCCATTGAAGCTGCCACGACCAGGATAGAGGTATGGAGGTTTCTGCAGGCATTTATCTCAACGCCAGGCACTTAGTCAATCCTAAACATTAGTAACGATATCTCAGGGGAAAAACTGAATGGGGTACCATTTGAAAGGTCCTGCCTTGGTGTGAGCACCTACCTCTAGGACCTGGGAGCAGCCTGCCCCCATTGGCACAGGCGCCTTAAAGCTCATAGGTCAAGACACTCATGATCAGAGAGCCAGCCTGCTGTCACTCAGTCCCACCTAGTGGATCGGAGGCCTGGAGTCTTCTCCTGACTCCAGCAAGGACTTGGCTGGGTACTCCTACACATGGCTTTCTCAGCTATCACAGGATGTTGGACTCAAAGTATAGTAGAACATCAGAGGCTTCTCAGAACCCGTGATGTAACTGGAGACCATGCTTCTTTTTAACAGGAGATGCTCAGCAAATCCCGAGCAGGAGACACTGGAGTCAAATTGGAGGTGAATGAAAGGTCAGTCTGAGCAGCATGTGACCAGGAGAGCTCTTTGTCGCATGGGATTATACCTCCCTAGGGCATTAGCAGCCACAGGGAAGGGCTAAGTCGATAGCAATGAAAATAATATTGCTACTGCAGTGGAGGGAAAAGTTTGCTTTTCTGTGTTCTGGATAATGTTATCCCTACTGCATGGGGATGTTTTAAGAGGTGAACGCATCATCACCTAATATTCCTTATGAAGAGGATCCACACGCAAGTCTTCTCACCCAGCTGGTGTTACCCCCAGGACTTCACCCCCCAAGTTTTCCAGCAATCTCAGCTCCTTCCTTGCCTCTCTTTCCCATTCCAAATTTGCCTTTGTTGAGGATTGAAAGAAAGAACCGCCTTCTTCATCGCTGCTGGTCTCTGCCCTTGGCCTTTCTTTCACAGGATCCTTGGTTCCTGTACCAGCCTCATGCAAGCTATCCAGGTCCTGATCGTGGCCTCGAAGGACCTCCAGAGAGAGATTGTGGAAAGTGGCAGGGTAAGCATGGCTGTGGGCCCAGAGACAAGGAGAGACATCACTTAGATTCCCAACTCATTAAGCAGCATTTCCGTAGTATGGGGATGGATGTGGCTCAAACGGTTGGGCGTCTGTCTCCCATGTGGAGGGACCTGGGTTCGATCCCCGGGACCTCCTGGTAAAAAAAAAAAATATCCAACTCACTGAGAGGCTGTCCACTCGAGTCGGCTCATCCAGAGTCAGTTCACTCTGGTTCTACTGCCTTCACGTCCTCTGTGCCATCAGACGGAGTGGCTGTTAGCAGAAGCCGCAGGCAGAAGCTGGGGCACTCAGGTCCCCAGAGAGCACTCAGTGACAGGCAGCACCTGCCACGGAAGAAAACTGGGCAAATCAGAAACAAAGGTGATGTCATCCTCTGCTGCAAAGTCACAGCAGGCTCTGCCTGGCCTCCTCTTTGCAGCGGCAGAGCCACCTCGCAGATAATGCTAGGAGACTGGTCAGCATCATGGCTTTCGTCTTCTCACTCCTCCGCTGGGTTATGGTTGTCTTGTTTTTTCCTCACATCCCTGTGTGAGGCTGCAGCTTGGGAAGCATAGGTCCAGGGAGGAAGGGGTTATGAGCAGAAAAGGATTCTATAAAGAAAGAAGCCATATCTGCTTTGGTGGCTGTGCTTTTTTACCAGCCTGAGAGGTGATGTTCTGTCTCAAATAGAAAGAGGAACTGAGCAGAGTATCTGCAGATTCTCAGACTATCAGACACCTCCAGGGTATAAAAGCATTTTTTAAATCCAAGTAGAAATAATTTAATGATTATTCACTGTGGACTTTTCCCTTTTGGCAAAGCATGGAGTGGCTAGAATCCTCTCAGATCATGTTATTCGTAGGTAGGTAGGTAGGTAGGTAGTATCTTGTCCTCTGAATCCTAGTTTTCTTATCTGTAAAATGGGAATAATAATGCTTACCTTATGGGATTACTTTGAACACCATATGGGATAATATATAGAAAAGCAGCTGGCATATAATAGGCACTCGATAAAAGGTGGTTACTATTTTCCGTTTTCCTAGGGTACAGCATCCCCTAAAGAGTTTTATGCCAAGAACTCGCGGTGGACAGAAGGACTCATCTCAGCCTCCAAAGCTGTGGGCTGGGGAGCCACCATCATGGTGTAAGTGTCTGGCCCCATGGCTCCTCTCCCCATCCCCATTCCATTGATCCCCTTTCTCCCCTAAAGAATAGCTGAGGAAAAAAAATCTGCCCCTGGAACTAAACTGCATCAAGGAAGTCAGTAGGACCAGCAGTTAAGAAGGAGCCTTGTCTCCTGGGGCAGCACAGGGCAGGGAAGGCTCTCCACCCTGCCTGGCCTTATGATAGGAGTGGTCTGGAGCTGGGGTTAGGAGGGGCTGCAGCTGTCAGTGACGTAGTCCGTGTTGTCCTCTCCTGTCAGGGATGCAGCTGATCTGGTGGTACAAGGCCGAGGGAAATTTGAGGAGCTGATGGTGTGTTCACATGAGATTGCTGCTAGCACAGCCCAGCTTGTGGCTGCATCCAAGGTAAAGCCTGTCCTGGGCTCCCCAGGGCACCCGGCCCTGGCTGGGTTAGAGAATGCTTAGTCCATGGGGCTGGGTCACCAATACAAACTGCCTCTCAGGGTTCTCATCCTTCACCCTCCTCCCCCAGAAACCTTTCATCTGTTGGCAAGAAGCCCTCCACCCAGCTCACCAAGTGAGCTCCTCTTGGTGCTTATGAGGGCCGCAGCCATGCCAGCCTCTGGCTAGCAATCACGGCATTCAAGGAGCCCCCAGATAAGGAATGGTTGGCATAAAAAGCAGATTAGGTGGCTTGGCTCTGTGTTTTCACAGCCAATGTCGGCCTCGCCTCAAGACTCTCCAAATTTGAACCAATGTCCCAGCTTACTCCTAGTGCAAAGCTGGTAACCAAAATCCTATCATGGAATTGCATAGAACTCCATCCAGTGAGTGTTCTTTTATTCTCCTTAGTTATTGTTGTCCCAAATTGGTTTCCACAGCTGGAACATTTTTATCAAAATAAGTGATTAAGCTAGAGCTGGGGGCATCAAGCAAGTGAAGCCAGGAATTTGTTTTTATACTATGTGATATTATACTATGTGATATGCCAGGAGATGCCCTTGTAGGTAGCAGTTTTTGAGAAGTTGGGTGGTGACTACAGTGGCCCACACATACTTGTCAAGAACCATTAGACCAACCGATCTCATCATTTGTGTTGTGTGAACTTAAGTCTGCTTCGTCCTGGCAGGTGAAAGCTGATAAGGACAGCCCGAACCTAGCCCAGCTGCAGCAGGCCTCTCGGGGAGTAAACCAGGCCACTGCTGGGGTCGTGGCCTCAACCATTTCCGGAAAATCACAGATTGAGGAGACAGGTAGCCTTTCCGAGGAAATGCTTTCATTACTCAGCCTATTCGGCCATTCTTTACATCCTGCCCCTCCAGGGTGCCCATTTCCCACAAATTTGTTTCTCATTTCCATCTGACTTTTCATCTTTTTACATTCTTATTTTCTTATAGGGTGGGGTGCCACATAAATATTCTGCTTCTGTGGCTATAGTGACAGGCCTTCGAGTAGATTTTCCATTTAGATGTTTCTCAGAATTCAAAGAATTGACATTCAAAGTTGACATTAGCTGACTCTCAGCCATCTCTCAGGCAAGAGGACATCATTTGACAAGACCTTCTCATTTTCGTCCCTGCAGACAATATGGACTTCTCAAGCATGACGCTGACCCAGATCAAACGCCAAGAGATGGATTCCCAGGTAGGAGCTCCAAGTCTAGGTGGTCTCTTATCACCTATGACATTGACCCCCAAGACCATTCCCGTGAAAAGGAGCCAGGGAGAGAGACTGGGGGAAATGAACACAGATGCATCTACCAGTCCAAAAGGGAATGTAAATGATCCTATAAGGAACAATGGAGGTGAAAAGAAGTGATTTGAAGGTCAGAATCTTAACTCTTGCCCACTGGTCTTAGCCTAACCATCACAAGGGTCTCCTAGCAGTCCATAAGCTGTCATTTAATGGACTTACTATACACAGTTTTAAAAAGTTTTCTCATAGAAATTATTTGTATATGGCCTTTAATTAAATTTTTTAAAAAATCAATAACATTTTTAGTCCATCAAAGGCAATGCTGTTGAGTAAAACTGTACCATGCAAAATTGGAAACAGTGGCATCCTGGAAAAACTCTGATATCCTTGTTCTAAAATTACTGATCATCAGCCACAGGGTAAGATTGGGATTGTAAGTAAACAGAAGGGTCACTGGCATCTTTAGGAAAAGGCACGTGGCCAGATTTCCATCTAAATACTGAAAGAACCACAGTCAGTCCTGTGTCCCCATCTCATGTCTACACTCTCTTGCTTAGTGGTCTCATCCATTCCTCTTGTCTTTTAATACCATCTATATGCTGATAAATATCAAATTCTTCTTCCCCTTGATCTTCTCCTTTCCAACTGCCTACTTGATATCTCCCCTTGGATGCCTAATAAGTATCTTAAACTTAACATCTCCAAAACAGATCTCTTGGGTTTCCCCACACCCAAATCTGTCCCTCCCCTAGTTTTCTCCATCTCAGTAAATAGCACCACCCACCTGGGTGCTAGAGCCCACATCCTAGACCCACCTGGGTCTTCTCTTTCCCTTACCCTCCGCATCCAGTCAATCAGCATAGCCTTGATCTCTACTCCCTTTGTCTCCCTACTCTAGTCCAAGCCACCATTGTCTCTCCTGAACTACTGCAAAAACAGCCTAACTAGTGCATACAAGTATTTGTTTCAAAATAATGCCGTGGCAGGGCTGGTGGTGGGTACATCGGCAAGAGTACAAAGCTAAAGCAAGCCTGGCCATGGGTTGGTAATTAGGGAAGCTGGCTAAAAGGTACATGGTGGGGTTCCCTGGATTAGTCTCTATACTTCCCTTTGTTTTAGGTTTTCCATAGTAAAAAGCTTACAAACAAAAATTGAACCACCTAACTTGTCTCCTTGCTCCCCTCTTGCCCCTTCACAGTTCATTCTCCACATAAATATTTTTAAAACATAAATTATACGGTGTCACTTCCCAGCTAAAAACCTTCCAGTGGTTTCCTTTGCACTTAGAATAATATCTGTACTCTTTATTCTGGCTTGTGGGCACTGGGCAAAAGGATCCTTGCCCATTTCTCCCACCTCATCTCAGGGCCTCTCGCACACATCAGCTCACAGCACCTCAAGCCCGTTCCTGCCTTAGAGTCTCAGCTCTTGCTGTTTCCTCTGCCTGGTTCTTCCCTAGTTCTTTGAACAACTGATTTCGTCTGGCCATTCAAGTTTCAGCTTAAATGTCACTTCCTCAGGGCACCCTTTGCCAACCACCCTTTATCACATCACCCTATGTTGTTTTCTCTACAATCTGATCTTTTCTTGTTCATTTGTTTGCCTTTCCCCCCACTTCAGACCTTGTCTCTCTGTTCCTACTGTCTGCAGCACTTAAAACAGTACATGATGTGTGCTCAGCAAGTATTTTTTTAATTCAAACTTTATTTCAAATTCAAAAAATAAAATAACAAAAGGCAGCTCAACAAGTTATGGAAGCATTACTTCTAAAACATTCTGTCCAGGAACTTTTATCTCATCTAATTCCAAAAACTAACTCAATTGTTCCTCCAGTGTTAAGAAAGTTAAACAGATGAACACAAATTAATTAAATGGCATAGTCAGGGTCTCCTTATTAATGAAAAAAAAAACCAAGAGGAAAAAATGCTTAATCATATTCATGAAACCAAACCCCACTTTTTTTTTTTTACCTTTAGTATTAATATAGTACTTTCTTTGCTTTTGCTACAAAAACATTACAATGTTATTGTTAACTATAGTCTATAAATTACATTGGTTAATTTTTCCCATGTTTCACCACATTCTTCACACCCTGTAGTAGAACATTCCTGTATTTATATTAACCACAATCCTCACCTACCACCAAAATCACTGTCATACATTCCCTATATTATCTTCCAGCTGTCTTCCAAGTACCATTAACCTCCCTAGACTACTTGTTTCAGCCACAATCACATCCAGAAATCAACAGTGTTTGTTATATTCACTATGTGCTACCTTATAACACATTAGAAGAGAGTTGAAATTGAGACCTGGTTAAGCTAAGGAAATGGGATGGATAATATGGAAGAAGAAAATAATGTAGAGGAAAGGGATAAGTCAAAATAAGGCGGTTCTCAGATAGCTGTGCAGAAGAAAACCCCACTTACTTTCCCTACAGGTTAGAGTGCTGGAGCTAGAAAATGAATTGCAGAAAGAACGTCAAAAATTGGGAGATCTTCGAAAAAAGCATTACGAACTTGCTGGTGTTGCTGAGGGCTGGGAAGAAGGTAAGTTACCTCTGGGTACCAGCACGTACCCGCAGTGAGACGAGGAAGAGGTGTGATGAGGTCTTCCACTCTAACGGATCAGAATGAGGAATCCATTTGGTTGATGACTTCCTCCTTCTCTTCTCTATGCATGCACAGAGCATATTTTCTCTCCAGTTGTAAATAACCTTTAGGCCTAAAACTCGGGTAAATTGTGATGAATTGAAAACTTTTTGGTCACCTTTCAAGACCAGTGGACTTACTCCTCGCTCACTCACTGTCTGCCATCCCTTCAAGGCCCAGTTAGCCTGGTTGACTCCCCGCAAGTTTAGTTTCTGGCCAGGATAGAATTGAATAGTGAATGGTTAGTGATCGGTGGAAATCCAGTAGTCTGGAGCGAGTAGATTACAAGGTTCTGTGTAGGGCCAGTGACGGGCAACAATGGCCAGGAGATAGAAAGGGTCAGGAGCTGAGAAACAGAGGGAAGTAATTCCCAGCCCACCAGCCCAGAGACTCACCTAAAATTTGTGTGTGCTACTTTTCCAGCAGGTCCACATGGCCAACTCAATCACAACCAAGACTGTTGATTCTTGTTGGATTTGACCAGTTCTGGGAACCAGCCACAAACACATCCTAGTCGTTCCTAGACACTTCCCTGGGGGAATAGATACCACCCTTGTGATTATAATGCATTTTAGAGCCCAGCATGGTGGTGGGTTTTGTTGGTTAAATGACTGCATGCATGCATGAAGTGCTACGAAACATCAATTGTTATTGTCTTTTAGGAACTGAAGCATCTCCACCTACACTGCAAGAGGCGGTAACCGAAAAAGAATAGAGCCAAACCAACACCCAATAAGTCAGTGTAAATCCTTGTAACCCATCTGTGTGTTTGTTATTCCCCCAGCTACAGACTAAATCTTTGGAGTCCCAGTGCGAACCACACCACTCCCACTGTGCTGAGACCTGCCTGAGCCTCCCAAAGACTACCTCCCCACTGATACCCTTTCTGTTTTGAACCCTTAATCTCTACTCTTTCACCCCCTCCCTAGTGTCTGGCCTCTGCTGCCCATGAGCAAACCCAAGCCCCAACTGGAGGAGAACAGGGCCACTCCAACAGAGAGGACTTCCAGCCCAGTCCTGCCTACCGTATTCCCACCCACCAGTCTGGGTCCTTATTAGAGGAGCTTGTTGTTGTTATTGAGAGTTTGAAGAAGGAAGATCTTACACATTTTCTTTTCTGTTTTCTTCTCAGTCTTTTCCGTTTCATCATTTGCACAAACTTGTGAGCATCAGAGGGCTGGTGGATTCCAAACCAAGACACTATCCTGAATATGTGCAGAGTCAGAAGAACAGCAGGAGTGTCCTGGCTGAAAAGGCCAAGGCATTTCTCCCCCTTTGGGCAGTTCCATGGATTCCCACTGCTTCTTATGGTAGTCGGTTGGGTTTTCTGGTTTTCTTTTTTGAAGTCTCATTCATATAGCCAACTCTCCCAAAGGGAACACCCTGGAGCTCTGAGTTACCGGGGTCCCTACACCACAGCAGTTAACAGTGACGGTGCTGCTCAGGCTTTTCCTTGGTGCTCCACATCAGCCTCCACGCTGAGGGTCCTGCTGAGGGAGTGAGGGTCAGCCAAGGCCACTCCTCAGAGTCGGGCAGAGCTGCCAAGTGACAGCTTTCCTCAAAAGGCCGAAGCAAGGCGAGTGCCTTTCCTTCCTAAAGCTGGACCCCAGCTGAGAGCCTCAGGCCACCTTCCCAAGTGAGAGGGCTACAGAAAGAGAGAAAGGGGAATGCACCCGGCCCAGGGCTTCAGGAGACACCTTTCTTAGGAACTCCTGTGACCAGGCTGAAAAAACTGACCACACACTTGAATGGAGCTGGTGAGAGTAGCAACACTACTTCCCTCGGAACAAATCTTCCTTGCCACATCACGTTGGCCACCTCCCTTCACACCCAGCCAGGGCCCTAAGAGGGAGTGTGAGGGATTGCCAATTCGTTTCTCCACGTATCTGCCTTGGCATCCCCTTGAATCTGAAGAAGATAGCTCCGTGTTCTACCTAGTTAACAGATCCAGAAGATCGGGTGAACTTGCTTCCATCAGGAAAGAACCCTGTGCTTGGTTTGGTACCTTTCATATTTATTACTAACCTCCTTTCAGCTGCAAACACCCTATGAAATGATGCTTGGAGCAATCAGGATTTCAGGTGTGACTACAGCAAGGTTTGCATTGTGCCCTTGTACATCAGCTTCAAGAATCAGAAACAGGCCAAGATGCCATCTCTGGACTGTTAGCAGCCTGGGTCCCCAATTAGGCAGGTTCCTCAGAGCATCTGGGCCGGGGAAAAGAGAAGGGGGAACTACTGGCTCTGACTCCTTCCAGCCCCAAGGTCCAGGCTTCCATGGTCCTGCTGGTGGGATGAGGCCAGAGGGTGCGTTAACAGCCTCCTAGAGACAGGCAGCTTGACAGCACTTCGCCACGTCCAAATGGACCCCAGCATTTAAGTGACCTTTCAATCTCAGAAAAACATGTCTTCCTTTATCTGTCGCAACTCATTAAGTAGTAGCCAAGAAGCATTTCCCGGGACCTGTCCCAAAGGAACATGCTAAGTTGTGCTACGTGACGTGTTGCGAGACCCCTGTTTGATCACTGTGAATCAAATCCCTCTTCCTAACCCACCCCTTGACTCCCTCTCTGTGCATTTTCTCAGTGGGAAACTCAAAACTGTCTCCCAGAAACACAAATTACTCAGAAGTGTGATGTTCATACTGGGCGAAAGAGGTAGCAGCAGTAGAATCTGAGCAGTCCTAAGTTGAGTGCTGCTTTGTGCTCAGTGACTTCCCATTCCAGGCAGAAGCAGGGGTGGATGGCGTCCCTGGCCCAGGTGCCAGTTAAGTCGGTGTGTTCTCATTGTGGGTCAGTGGTTGCTAAGGTGGCTAAGTCCTCCCCTCTAGAGGCCTGGGCACTCAAACTTAGGCTCCAGATTACCAGTGGGGAAAAAAATCAAGTATATTGGACCAGATTAGGATTCTGTGCCAAATAATACTCCCCCTTAAAAGAAGCCACAGTAATTTTTAAGATCTTCATGGCCTTAGCCTAAGTCATAAAACAGTTAAGAAAGCACTTAAGCAGGAATACAGGCTAATTCAGTCTCACACGAAAGAAACCTATCAGATGTAGAATAATTACTTTCAGAGTAGCTCAAGTTAGAAGCTAGGCCATTCTCTAGCAAAAATTAAATGTCCTGCCCTTGGTTTTTCTAAAAATGAATGTGTCAGAATTGAGATTAAATACTTTTGATTAAAACAGAAATCACTTGTGGAGACTTAGGATGAACCTCATAGCCTTTCCAATTAATCACCTAGCATCATTCATGACTGAAGGTGAATATGTCTCATGGGGGAGTATAAATGGGTCATAACAAGACAGGACAAAACAGTGGCTTGTGATAAGAGATTGAAATGCAGCTGCATCTGTTAAACTTTGTGAAACAGTGCTCTAATACCTCTAAGGATATGTGTGTACATAATGAGGAAAAATTAGAAAACAACTACCTTTGTGGGGCAATTTTATATCTGCTTTGCAAGGTCAGATGGGCAAAAAGTAAAAATTAGACCACAATTTAGATCATTTGCCCACAGCAGTGTCGCCAGGATCCCACCTGAATATGAGCCCTTAACCAGTGGCTAGAAGAACCACTGTGCAGTGTCCTTTTTTGGGACTGTTTCATCTACCAGATACCAAGATTCAGACCAGGTAACAGGGACACAGGTACATGTCATTTTGGTCAGGCTCTTTTGCTTTGGCCTCTTGCCAAACGAGCTGGCTCTGAGCTTGCACCTGGCACGTTCTCACTTCTTGGTCAGCTCCTTAGACTAGAAGGGTCTACTGGCTCCACTCTACCCTGGTCTTTAACAAGTGGTAAATTTCTTGCTACGTTCAACCACCTTTCCTAATCTCTGCAAGTCCCTTCTGCCAATGAAAGCCTTCAACCCCAAAATTGGCCTTCCCTCCGGACCGGCCTTGCCCCCTCTCTGCCGTACTTGGTCCTCCAGAGACTGCACTGCCTGTAGCAGAGAAAACCACCACCAGGGGCCTGTCAGCCATCAAAATAGCAAACTTCCAGCTGTTTGCTGCTCAACCCCATCTTCCAGGTCCAGTCCCACAGGGTGGTACTGCCTTTACTCCAGGAGCCAAAGCAATGGGAAACAATTGGTTAGATGCAGTTGGGTCCAATCTGGGTGTAGATATTTCCAGGCATGTCTTTCAGGTGACCCTCAACTACCTCAGGTTTGAAGGCCCTAAATTAAGCTGATTACTAGTCATAGGGACAAACCGAGGGGGTTCAGATAAATCTTGGCGATGACACAATTTCTCAGACTTACAAGTCTCACATTTAGGTTTGCAGGGATGGGTTTGTTTTCCTTTCTGTTTTTAACCTTTCCCCAATTTTCCATTAGAATAGTTCCTATAAATGAATTTCATTTTTCACTGAGTGCCTACCTTCCCAGGGCAGGTAGCCATTGGCTTTTGTTTCTTCCAACAATAATTTTATTATGGTATTAATATCTTTCTTTGTATAATACATTGCATCTGTGTTTTCAATTTTTCAAATAAATATTTCAACCTGGCAATGGAGAACAGTAATAACTGACCAAAGTGGTTTGTGGTCTGGGGTTCCAGTAAAAAGCATACATTTATACCAGAAGTTTTATTGAATCCACTTAAGCTCTGCGCCTTTGGGAATAAATCCTTGCATTTCCTTTGCTGCTTTAGAGAAAAGCATTATGTTGCACTCTCTAAATATGTTCTGTCCTCTGTTTCATCTTTTCCTTGGGGCGGGCAGGGTAAATTACCTAGAAGGCCAGGTCTCTGCATGAAACCTGGGGCTTCACTGTGGTTACTCCCTTCTCCATATATAAGATGCAAAAATTGCCTACCTTAAAAATGGATGCAACTATTTCTGTTACAGAAGCTTCCAATCAAAGGAATTCAGAGCAAGCCAGAGGTATGGAGAGCAGCTAATGTGGCTGGGTTGCAGGGTGACCTTTCTATAGGACTACCTTCAACCTAACACTGCCAAGGGGACCTTCAAGGGGAGAGATAGGGCAGGCCTGAGGTTAGTAAGCAGAATTGGCCCTTGTCAAGTAAGGAGAGAATGAGGCAACTAATCAAAAGCTAGTGTATAGCCAGAGGTCAAAGGGCCAGGAAAAGGACAAGGGGAAGAGTGTTGACACTGCCTGCTGGGAAAATGATCTGGTTGAATACAGAAGAAGGGGAGCACTTGCTGGCAGCTCAGTTCCTCTGCTCCCCACAGCAGAATGAAAAGATGAGCCTGCTCCATTTCAAGCACTGCTGTTAGAATGGCCGGTTCTCCGACACAGCTCTTTTGCAGGGTGCTCCCAGAGCTCAAGTGGGTAGATGACCTTGAAATCATACTTCCTTCAGCAGGCTGGGGGCCCTTCTCTGGACCCTACATCTCAGGGGTCCCAGGCTTTGGACCTTCTCCATCAAAATTAAGTACCCTTTCAGAGCCAGGGTCTGCCAGGGCCAGCAGTGCCATTTGGGCTAAGCACTCTGAGCCCAGACCAGACCCCCTGGGCCCCAGTGTACCTTTTTTCCTTGCAGGTACACTCCAGTCCTCTACACTCCTGCCCTCCCCCTGCTCCCAGCACATGGCGGGTCTTCCAGGAGTCCTGGGTCCAGGCCGCAGTTCCAGGAGGGCACTCTGGCCAGGGGATCACTCACTGTGGCCAGTGCCATATGTCTTAGGTGACCACCAGATGATGCTAACATGCCATCAACAAAAGAAAGAAAAGGGACTAGGGTTTGTATAACGAGGGGCCAAATTTGCCCTGGGCCTAGAAGTGGCCCTGCCAAGATGAAAAGGAAAAAAAAGGGCAAGTGAGGATAGTCTGGGTGAAAACAGTCAAGGGATGTATGTGCAGTTGTGATTTAAAGCACTAGAGATACAATACTAGGAGCACAATCCACTCCCCTCAAGCTTGTAGTCAGGTAGGACAACTGATACTGCACAAGTGGGATGCATGTCCCAAAGCGGCATGAAAAGGAGGCTATGACAAGGAAACTACTACTATGAAGGGAGTCGGGAAATCTCCACAAGGAAGACATTTAAACCAAAACCTATTTTAAAGTCCTTTAAAAAAACCACTATCAACCAAGAATTCTATATCTGACAAAATTATCCTGCAAAAATGAAGGGGAAATTAAGAATAAACAAAAGCTTAACAAGTTTACTACCAGAAGACCTGCCCTACAAGAAATGTTAACGGGAGTCCTTTAGGTTGGAAGAAAAGGACACTAGCATGTAACTCAAAGCCATAAGAGAAAGCATTGTTAAAGGTAATTACATAGGTAAATGTAAAATCCTGTATTATAGGACTTTCAGTTTGTAATTGCTTTTCCCCCGTATATGACTTAACAGGCAAATATGTAAAATATAATCTATGTTAATGGAGATACAATATATAATGTAATCTGAGACTATAACTATAAAGGGGGAGGGACAGAATATATAGGAGTAGAGATTGTATACCACTGAAACTAGTTGGTTACTAGTCAAACTAGGTTGTTATTTAAGATGTTAAAGGTAATTAAAGGTAACCACTAGGAAAATTAAAAATATAGAGAAAAGGTAAGGGATTAAAAGGGTACACTACAAAAAAGCAACTAAATACAAAAAAAGGTAACAAAAGAGTAATTGAGGAACAAAATGCATACAAGACATACAGAAAACAAATAGCTAAATGAAAAAAGCAAATCCTCCTCACTTATTACCTTTAATGTCAATAGATTAAACTTCCCTATTAAAAGGCAGAGATAGGCAAATTAGATGAAAAATCATGATCCATCTATATGCTCTCTACAAGAAACTCACTTTAGTTACAAAGACACAAAGAGGTTGAAAGTAAGAAGGTATGGGAAGCGGCTGTGGCTCAATCAGTGGGGCTCCCGTTTACCATATGGGAGGCCCCGGGTTCGGTTCCTGGGGCCTCCTGGTGAGGGCAGGCCCGCCCGCACGGCGTGGTTGGCTAACCCAGCGAGCATGAGCAGCAAGGGGGGGATAAATGAATAAATAAATAAAATCTTAAAAAAAAAAAAAAAAAAAAGGTAGAGATATTCCATGCAAACAGTAATCAACAGAGAGCCAGAGTGGCTATATTGTCAGACAGAATAGACTTTGTCCAAAAAATGATAAGACAAAGGATACTATATATTGATAAAAGATTCAATCCAGCAAGAGGATATAATGATTCTAAACATATATACAGGGAAGCGGCTGTGGCTCAATCAGTAGGGCTCCCGTTTACCATATGGGAGGCCCCGGGTTCGGTTCCCGGGGCCTCCTGGTGAAGGCAAGCCCGCCCGCACGGCGTGGTTAGCTGACCCAGTGAGAGCACGAGCAGCAAGGGGGGGATAAATGAATAAATAAATAAAATCTTTAAAAAAAAAAAAAAAAAAAAAGCAATAGCTGAAAAAAAGATAATTTAAACATATATACACCTCACAACAGAGCCCCAAAACATATGAAGCAAAAAAAAAAACAAAAAACAAAACACAAAGACTGACTTAAAGGGAGAAATGAATTGTTCTGCAGTAATAGTTGGAAACTGCAATATACTACTTTCAATAATTGAACGAACATCTAAACAGAAGATCAATAAGAAAATAGAGGGCTTGAATAACACTATTAACAAGGTGGATCTAATGGAATATATAAAACTCTCCATCACCAACAGCACACATGGAACACTTTCCAGTATACAGCATGTTAGGCCACAAATCAAATCTTAAATTTAAAAATACTGAAATCATACAAAGTATCATCTTGGACCACAATGAATAAAGCTAGAAATCAATAACAGAAGGAAACCTGGAAAATTGATTAATATGTGGAAATTAGACAGCATGCTACTAAAGAACCAATGGCTCAAAAAGAATCACAAGAGATATTGGGAAATTTCTTGAGAAAAATGAAAACAAAACAACACACCAAAACTTCTGAGATGCAAGGAAGGCAGTGCTCTGAAGGAAATTTATAGCTGTAAATACCTACATTGAGAAAAGAAAAATCACAAATCAATAACCTAACTTCATACCTAAAGGAAACGAGAACAAGAAAAGCAAAACAAATCCATGTTAGTAGGACGAAGGAAATAGTTAAGATTAGAGCAGAGATAAATGAAATAGACAATACAAAAACTAATAGAATCAACAAACCAAAGATTGGTTTTATGAAAAGATCAATAAAATCAGCAAACATTTCACCAGACTGACAAAATAAGAGATATCAAGAATATCAGGAATGAAATAACTGAAATCAGGAATGAAAGTAGGGATATTTCTACTGACCTTACAGAAATCAAAAGGATTATAAAAGGGTACTGTGAACAATGATATGCCAACAAATTAGAAAACCTGGATGAAATGGACAAATTCTTTGAAACATTCCTTGAAACACCTAATATGACACACACAAAAATAGAAAATCTCAATAGACTAAGTGTTCTTAACTAGGGGTCCATGAGCTTGAATTTAAATTAAAAAAAAAAAAACATTATTCTTGTGGGGACATGTTGGTGCGGGTGTGATATATTTATTTATTTTTATTTATTTATTTATTTTTAAACCGGGAGGTCCCAGGGATCGAACCCAGGTCCCTCCATATGGGAGACAGACGCCCAACCAGTTGAGCCACATCCAACCCAATGATATATATTTATTTAAAAAACACAGTATAGTGTGGACTTAGTAAGGGGTCCATGGTTTTCACCTGACTGGCAAAGGGGTCCATGGAACAAAAAAGGTTAAGAATCCCTGAAATAGACCTATAAAAAGTAAAGAAATTGAGTGAGCAATTAAAACCTTCCCAACAAAGGAAATTCCAAGACTGAATGGTTTCACTGCTGAATTCTACCAAACATTTAAAGAAGATTTAACATGAATCCTTCTCAAACTCTTCCAAAGAATAGAAAAGGAGGAATTACTTGCTAATGTATTCTATGAGGCTAGCATTACCCTGATACCAAAGCCAGATGAAAACAGCACAAGAAAAGAAAAATACAGACCAGTATCATCAATATCCCTCTATAAATGCAAAAATCCTCAACAAAATACTGGAAAACCAAATCAGATAGTATATTAACAGGATGATAAAATGTAACCAAGGGATTTACTCCAGGAATTCAAGGATGGTTCAACATAAGAAAAACCAATCAATGTAATACACCACACATTAGTAGAATGAGGTTTAAAAAAATAATAATACTACATGATCATCTCAATTGAAGTGAAAGGCATTTAACAAAATCCAACATCCTTTCATGATTAAAAAAACACTCAGGAAACTAGGAATAGAAGGGAACTTTCTCAACATGATAAAGGGCATTTATGAAAAACTCTCAGTCAATATCATACTTAATGATGAAAGACAAAGTTTTCCTCCTTAGATCAGAAACAAGACAAGGATGCCCTTTGTCACCACTGATATTCAACATTGTATTGAAAATTCTAGCCAGAGCAGTCAGGCAAGAAAAAAAATAAAAGGCGTCCAAATTGGATAGAAAGAAGTCAAATTATACCTATTCTCAGATGTAGAAAGTCCCAAAGAATCCACAAGAAAGCTGCTAAAACTAATAAATGAATTCAGCAAAGTTGCAGGACACAAGATAAACATACAGAACAGTTGGGCTTCTATAGGCCAGGATTGAACAATAGGAAAAGGAAATCAAGAAAACAATCCCATTTACACAACATCTAAAAGAATAAATTACTTAGGAATACATTTAATCAAGGAGGTGAAAGACATGTACACTGACAACTATAAAACATGACTAAAATTAAAGATCTAATAAATGGAAAGACATTCCTTGTTCATGGATTGGAAGACTTAATGTTGTTAAGATGTCAATACTGCCTAAAGCAATCTACAAATTCAATGCAATCCCTATAAAAATTTCAGCAGCCTTTTTTGTAGAAATGGAAAAGCTGATTCTCAAATTTATATGGAATCTCAAGAGGACCCTGAATAGCCAAAACTATCTTGAAAAAGAAGAACAAAGATGAAGGTCATACTTCCTGACTGACTACAAAGCTGCAGTAATTAAAATGGTGTACTGGCGTAAGGATACACATACAGAACAATGGAATAAAATTGAGAGTCCAGAGACAAGTCTACACATTGATCAGTTGAATTCAACAAGGATGCCAACTCCATCCAATGGGGAAAAGAATAGTCTCTTCAACAAATGGTGCTCGAACAACTGGAAATCCATATGTGAAAGAATGAATGTGAACCCTTACCTCTTACCATATACAAAAATTAATTCAAAATGGATCAACAATCTATAAGAGTTAATTTTATAAGAAACCATAGGGAAATATCTTCAGGACTTGTAGTAGGCTAAGGATTTTTAGATTTTACACCAAAAGCACAAGCAACAAAAGAAAAAAAAAAAAATAGCCAAAACGGCCTTTGTTAAAATTTAAAACTTTTGTGCATCAAAAGGACATTATCAAGGGGGGTGGATGTGGCTCAAATGGTTGGGCGTCCGTCTCCTATATGGAGGGACCTGGACCTGGGTTCGATCCCCAGGACCTCCCGGTAAAATGAAAAATAAATAAATAAATAAATAAATAAATAAATAAATAAATATAAATAAATAAATAAAAAGGACATTATCAAGAAAGTGAAAAGACAACCTACAGAATGGGAGAAAATATTTGGAAACCATATATCTGATAAAGGTTTAATATCCAGAATATATACTCTTTATAAAGAACTTCTACAATTGAACAACAAAAAGACAACCCAATTTAAAAATGGGCCAAGGATTTGAATATTCAAAGAAGATATTCAAATGACCAATAAGTATATGAAACATGCTCAACATCATTAGCCATTAGAGAAATACAAATTAAAAGTACAAGGAGATACCACTGCACACTCACTAGGATGGCTAGTATTTAAAAATCTGAAAATAACAGGTGTAGGTGAGGATGTGGAAAAATAGGAACCCTCATACATTGTTGGTGGGAATGAAAATGATACAGCGGCTGTGGAAAGTTTGGTGGTAACTCAAAAAGTCAAACTTAGTATTACCATTTGGGGAGTGGATGTGGCACAAGTGGTTGAAGCACAGGCTTCCCACATGGGAGGTCCCAAGTTCAGTCCCCAGTGCCTCCTAAAAACAAACAACAAAAAAAAAACAAGCAAACAACAACAAAAAACAACACAGGGAGCTGATGTGGCTCAGTGGTTGAGCACAGGCTCCTTACATACAAAGAGGTCCTGGTTAAATCCCTGGCCCTAGTACATCGAAAAAATAAAAAAAATAATTACCATTTGCTCAGGCAAGCCCACTTCTGGGTATATACCCAAACAAATTGAAAGCAGGGACTCAGACAGATAATTGTATGCAATGTTCACCACAGCATTATTCACAATAGCCAAAAGGTAGAAGCAACCCAAGTGTCCATCTACAGATGAATAGATAAAATGTGGTATGTCCATATAATGGAATATCATTCAGCCATAAAAAGAAATGAGGTGCTGGTACATGCTACAACATGGATGAACCTGGAAGACATTATATTGAGTGAAATATATCAGACACAATAGGGCAAATATTGTATGATTTCTCTTACATAAAATACTTAGAATACACAAATTCATAGAGACATAAAGCAGAATAGTGATTACCAGGGATGGAGGAAAGAGGGTTAGGGAGTTATTAGTAAATGAGTATGTGTTTTGGTTTGGGATGTTGAAAATAGTGTGGAAATAGATAGCAATGAAAGTTACACAGTATTGTCAATGTACTTCATAGTCAAAGAATTCTCAACTTAAAATGGCTAACATGATTTTTATGTTATACCACAATTTAAAAAAAATTTTTAAGTTAAAAAAAAAAAATTACAGTATTCTTTAAGGTGAGAGAGAAATAAGATGAACCCAGGCTTTCTGTCTTAAGTAAAAGGGTAAAATGATGGTATCAGTACTGGAAACAGTACAGGAGGAGTAGATTGGTTGAAGAATGAGGAGCGGACAAGTGGGAAGGTGACAAATGACAAATTTAGTTTGAGATTTATTGAACATCCAAGTGGAGATGGGCACAATCATCTGAGTCCCAGTAAATAAGAGCAGGATAGAGATATGTATTTAGGAATATTTGGCACATAGGAGATGTATTTATGAGCATCCCTGAACATACTTGCTAGGTTTGCCAAGAATGTAAGGTTCTGACTGCTCTTTTTCCAGGCCATCTGTCAGGGTTATGTTTGTGGCAAGCAATGTTTAAGGATGAGGTAACTTTTTTCCCCAAAGAGCAGGCTTGCTCACTGCTCATTGTACAGGCATACCTTTGAGATACTGAGGTTTCAGTTCCAAACCATCACAATAATGTGAATATTGCCATAAAGCAAGACTTATATCCAAACTCAAAAGCAAGACTTGCCAAAAGCAAGTCATATTAACTTTTTGGTTTCCCAATACACAATATCCAAACTCAAAAGCAGGAAATTAAAATCTCCAGGTGACAGGACGTGAAGCAACTGGAACACATGTACATTGTTCTCAGGAGTGTAAATTGGTTCAACCACTTTAGAAAACCCCTACTCTTTGACTCACAATTCCATTCCTGAATTTGGACCCAGTAGAAATGAGTGATTATATCCACCAAAAGACAGGTACAAGAATACTCATAGATTTATTCAATAGCCCCTAGCTGGGAGCAACCCAAATGTCCACTTACTGCAGTGGTTTTCAATGGGGGGAAATTTTTCCCCTGGGGGACATTTAGCAATGTCCGAAAACATTTTGCCAGCATACTATAAGGCACAGGACAGCCTCCTACAACAAGGAATTATCTGGCCTAAAATATCGACGACGCCCAAGGTGAGAAAGCCTCATCTACAGTAATGAAAAAGAATGAACAACTGCAGCATGCAACAACGTTTGAACCTTTCAGACATCATGGGAATGAAAGAAGCAAGACCAAAAGATGACTTACTCTCTTTTTTTTTTTTTTAACTTTATTTTGTACATTTAATAACTGAAAACATAAGCAATAAAAAACTAAAAAATAAACACATGAATAAGTATATACATTTCTCAATTAAATGTAATGGATACATGTAAATTTTTTTGTTGTTTTGTTTTTTGTTTGTTTTTTGTTTTGTTTTTTTGTGTGTGAATCAAACAATATATTATACAATATATTTGGTTCATAGTAATGCATTCATGCAGTATTTGTCCTTTTGTGTCTGGCTTGCTTCACTCAACATAATGTCCTCCAGATTCATCCATGTTGCCATATGCTTTATGACTTTCTTCTTACAGCTGCATAATATTCCATCGTGTGAATAGAACACAGTTTGTTTATCCATTCATCTGTTAATGGACACCTGGGTTGTTTCCAACTTTTGGCAATAATGAATAATGTGGCTATGAACATTGGTGTGCAGATGTCTGTTTGTGTCACTGCTCTCAGTTCTTCTGGGTATATACCCAGTAGTGGTATTGCAGGGTCACGTGGCAAATCTATATTCAACTTCTTTAGGAACTGCCAAACAGTCCTCCATAGTGGCTGTACCATCCTGCATTCCCACCGACAGTGAAGAAGTGTTCCTATCTCTCCACATCCTCTCCAACACTTGTAGTTCTCTGTCTTTTTAATAGTGGCCATTCTGATAGGTGTGAAATGATATCTCATTGTAGTTTTGATTTGCATTTCCCTAGTCATGAGTGATGTTGAGCATTTCTTCATGTTTTTTTGCCATTTGTATTTCTTCTTCGGAGAAATGTCTATTCAAGTCTTTGGCCCATTTTTTAATTGAGTCATTTGTCTTTTTATTGTTGAGCTGCAACATCTCTTTATATATCCTGGATATTAAACCCTTATCAGATATGTGATTTCCAAATATTTTTTCCCATTGAGTCGGCTGCCTTTTCACCCTTCTGACAAAGTCCTGTGAGGTGCAAAAGTGTTGAATTTTGAGGAGGTCCCATTTATCTACTTTTTCTTTTGTTGCACGTGCTTTGGGTGTGAAGTCCAAGAAACCACCACCTACTACAAGGTCTTGAAGATGTTTCCCTACATTTTCTTCCAGTAGTTTTATGGTCCTGGCTTTTATATTTAGATCTTTGATCCATTTTGAGTTGATTCTTGTATAAGGGGTGAGATAGGGGTCCTCTTTCATTCTTTTGGTTATAGATATCCAGTTCTCCCAACACCATTTGTTGAAGAGACTGTTTTTTCCCATCAGCGTGGGCTTGGTAGGTTTGTCAAAAACCAGTTGACTGTATAGGTGAGGGTTTATTTCTGGATTCTCAATTCTATTCCATTGATCGATATGTCTATCTTTATGCCAGTACCATGCTGTTTTGACCACTGTAGCTTTGTAATATGTTCCAAGGTCAGGCAGTGAAATTCCTCCCACATTGCTCTTCTTTTTTAGAATACTTTTGGCTATTCGGGTGTACTTACCCTTCCAGATGAATTTGGTAATTGCCTTCTCTAATTCTGTGAAGTAAGCTGTTGGGATTTTGATTGGTATTGCATTGAATCTATAAATCAGTTTGGGCAAGATTGACATCTTCACGGTATTTATTCTTCCAATCCATGAACACGGAATGTCTTTCCATTTGTTTAGGTCTTTTTAAATTTCTTTTAGCATTGTTTTGTAGTTTTCTGCATATAGGTCCTGTACTTCCTTGGTTAAATTAACTCCTAGGTATTTGAGTCTTTTTGCTGCTATTGAAAATGGAATTTTTTTCCTGATTTCCTCCTCAGATTGTTCAGTACTAGTGTACAAAAACATTACTGATTTTTGCGTGTTGATCTTATATCCTGCCACTTTGCTGAACTCATTTATTAGTTCAAGTAGCTTTGTTGTGGATACTTCAGGATTTTCTAAATACAGGATCATGTCATCCGCAAACAGTGAGAGTTTTACTTCCTCTTTTCCTATTTGGACGCCTTTAATTTTTTTATCTTGTTTAATTGCCCTAGCTAGAACTTCTAGTACAATGTTGAATAACAATGGTGACAGTGGGCATCCTTGTCTTGTTCCTGATCTTATGGGGAAAGCTTTCAACCTTTCCCCATTGAGTATGATGTTGGCTGTGGGTTTTTCATATATGCCTTTTATCATATTGAGGAATTTTCCTTTTATTCCTATCTTTTGAAGTATTTTTATCAAAAAAGGATGTTGGATTTTGTCGAATGCCTTTTCTGCATCTATTGAGATGATCATGTGGTTTTTTTCCTTCAATTTGTTAATGTGGTGTATTACATTGACTGATTTTCTTATGTTTAACCAGCCATGCATGCCAGGAATAAATCCCACTTGGTCGTGATGTATAAGTCTTTTGATATGATATTGGATTCGATTTGCAAGTATTTTGTTGAGAATTTTTGCATCTATGTTCATGAGAAAGATTGGTCTGTAATTTTCTTTTCTTGTGGAATCTTTATCTGGCTTTGGTATTAGGGTGATGTTGGCATCATAAAATGTGTTGGGTAATTTTCCCTCCTCTTCAATTTTTTGGAAGAGTTTAAACAGGATTGGTGTTAAATCTTTTAGAAATGCTTGGTAGAACTCACCTGTGAAGCCATCTGGTCCTGGACTTTTCTTTGCTGGGAGATTTTGGATGACAGATTCAATCTCCTTAATTGTGATTGGTTTGTTAAGTTCTTGTATTTCTTGTTGTGTCAGTGTAGGTTGGTTATGAGTTTCTAGAAATTTGTCCATTTCATCTAGGTTGTCTAGTTTGTTGGCATATAGTTTCTCATAATATCCTCTTATGATTCTTTTTATTTCTGTGAGGTCATTTGTAATTTCCCCCCTTTCATTTCTGATTGTATTTATTTGCATCTTCTCTCTTTTTTTCTTTGTTAGTCTAGCGAGGGGCTTGTCAATTTTATTGATCTTCTCAAAGAACCAGCTTTTGGTTTTGTTGATTTTCTCTATTGCTTTTTTGTTCTCATTTTCATTTATTTCCGCTCTAATCTTTATTATTTCTTTCCTTCTTTTTGATTTGGGATTGGTTTGCTGTTCTTTCTCTAGTTTCTCAAGTTGTTCAGTTAAATCTTTGAGTTTAGCTCTTTCTTGTTTCTTAATATAGGCATTTCCCTCTCAAGACTGCCTTTGCTGTATCCCGTAAGTTTTGATATGTTGTGTTCTCATTTTCATTTGTCTCAATATATTTACTAATTTCACTTGCAATTTCTTCTTTGACCCACTGAATATTTAGGAGTGTGTTGTTCAGTCTCCACACATTTGCAAATTTCCTTTTTTCCTGTCTGTTACTGATTTCTAGTTTCATTCCATTATGATCTGAGAAGGTGCTTTGTATAATTTCAATCTTTTTATATTTATTGAGAGCTGTATTGTGACCTAACATGTGGTCTATCCTGGAGAAAGATCCATGGGCACTTGAGAAGAATGTATAATCCACTGAGTTTGGATGCAGTGTTCTGTATATGTCTGTTAGGTCTAACTTGTTTTTTATTGTTCAAGTTCTCTGTTTCCTTGTTGATCTTCTCTCTAGTTGTTCTATCTAATGATGTGAGAGGGGTGTTGAAGTCCCCGACGATTATTGTAGAAATGTCTATTTCTCCCTTCAGTTTTGCCAGAGTTTGTCTCATATATTTTGGGGCACCCTGGTTAGGTGCATAGATATTTATGACTGTTATATCTTCCTGGAGGATCGTCCCTTTTATTAATATATAATGGCCTTCCGCATCTCTTATCACTTTTTTGCATTTGAAGTCTGTTTTGTCTGATATTAGTATAGCTACCCCTGCTCTTTTCTGTTTACTATTCGCATGGAGTATCTTTTTCCAACCTTTTACTTTCAGCCGGCTTGTATCCTTGTGTCTGAGATGAGTTTCTTGTAAGCAGCATATGGATGGCTCATGTTTTTTTTATCCATTCTGTCAGCCTGTATCTTTTGATTGGGGAATTTAATCCATTCACATTCAATGATATTACTGAAAATGCACTATTTATTTCCTCCATTGTATTCTTTGGTTTTCATATGTTATCTTATTTTTGTCTCTCTTTTTACTCTTTTGGTTATCCTTTCTGCTTTTCTTTCTTCTATACTCTCCTCCATGCCTCTCTCTCCTGTCTTTTTCTTTCAGGTTCTAAGGCTTCCTTTAATATTCCTGCAAAGGTGGATTCTTTTTTGGAAACTCTCTTAGTTTCTGTTTGTTTGTGAATACTTTATATTCACCTTCATATTTGAAGGACAGTTTTGCTGGGTAAAGAATTCTCGGCTGGCAGTTTTTCTCTTTCAGTTTCCTAATTGTATCATACCACTGTCTTCTCGCCTCCATGGTTTCTGAAGAGAAATCTGCACAAAGTCTTACTGGACGTCCTTTGTATGTGATTGTTTGCTTCTCTCTTGCTGCTCTGAGCATTTTCTCTTTATCTTTTACATTTGACATTCTGAATAATATGTGTCTTGGCGTAGGTCTATTTGGATTTATTCTTATTGGGGTACGGTGTGCTTCTTGGACATGAAAGTTCATTTCTTTCGTGAGAGTTGGGGAATTTTCAGCTATTATTTCCTCAAATACTCTTTCTGCCCCTTTTCCTTTCTCTTCTCCTTCTGGAACTCCAATGACACATATGTTCTTGCGTTTTGTGTTGTCATTCAACTCTCTGAGCCCCTGCTCAATTTTTTCCATTCTTTTCTCTCTCTGTTCTTTTCTCTCTTCAATTTTAGCTGCTCTGTCTTCAGTATCACTTATTCTTTCTTCTTTCATTTCGAGTCTGCTGTTGTATGCTTCAAATGTATTTTTTACTTCACCTATTGTGTCTTTCATTCCCATGAACTCCGTTACTTTTCTGTTCATGATTTCAAATTCTTCTTTACGTTCGCGCAATGACTTCTTGATGTCATTGATCTCTTTAACTATATTCTCTTTCATCTCATTAATTTGATTTTGGAAATGTGTGCTCATTTCACTGATTAGTTCTCTCAAATTCTGCATCTCTTCTGGGACTTTGCTGAATTCCTTTTCTTGGGCCATGTCTTCTATTTTCTTAGTATGGCCTGTAATTTTTTGTTGGTGCTTAGGAATCTGGTTAGTTTGTATTTTACTTAGATGCTCTATCTCTTTCTCTTTTATGGGGTTTTAGTGGCAGGTGGCTGTGAGTTACCACCGCTCTCTGATTTTGGCTCAACCTTGATTGTTAGGATTGTTCTGCTGGTTGCTCAAAACTGGGCACTGGACCCAGTAATTGGTTGTAGAGTCGTTTCCTAGGGCCTTGGGCAGGGAGGCTATAGAGGCCAGGAAAAGACTCTCTTACTTATTAATTTTCTTATGTGTACTTCCTTGGTCTGCCAGGAGATGGCGCTTGTTGGCTGCTCTCAATTCAATGCCTGGTCAGAGCGTATTTGTTGTGACACAGACCAGATCAATGTGATAGAGCTTCCTGTCTGGGGGCTAGGAGCCCTGTGATTCAAACTTTCTGAGACAGTTCTCCAGACTTCTCTCGTAGCGCCCCCCTTTTCCCAGCTAGGAAATATTTCCACTCCCTTCTGAATCCTCAACAATCAGTCCCTGTTAGTAGATGATGAGATTGGAGGGTTTGTATATCTTTAGCCCCTTGCAGGCTCCAAGGCAAACAATGGCGCAGCCCCACCCAGCCTGGAAGGGCTCTCCTGACCGGGCAGACCAAACCTGGGAGTCCAAAGCAGGGTCAGCCCCAGGCTCTCTCTCCCCTCTCCCGTGGTTTCCTCAACAATCAGTTCAGGCTAGAAGAGAGGGAGGTTGCGAGGATCGGATTTCTCCAGTCCTTTCTGGGCTCCCAGGGCAAACCGCAGTGTGGAAGGGTCCTTTCCAGGCTCCCAGGGCAAACTGCCGTGTGGAAGGGTCCGTGGGGCTCTGCAGCCCAAATTTCAGGTCTGAACCTGAGTTAGCCTAAGGCTGTGTCCCTCTCTCTCCCCTTTCTGGGAGTGGCAGATCCCTGAAGCCCCCTTTGTCTGTAGTCGCAAGCCCATGGGCCCGAGAATTCTGAAGAGTGTGGGGGAGGGTGCCGGCAGCAGCAGAAGCTGCTACTTGCAACTCACAGTTCTGTAGTCACGATTTCCCTCTTCTGTCACTCTCTCCTCTGGGTGGTGTGCAGCCTTCACCTGGTGACCTAAACCCTAGAAGATCTTTTTCGGGGCTGTTTCAGCTTGTCCTCTAGTTATTTTTCTGGAGAAGAGATTCCCGTGTCTTACTAGTCCGCCATCTTCCTGGAAGTCTGGACTTACTGTCTTAATCTAGTCAAATGTAGTTTTAAGAACAGGCAAGACTGTCAAAAACAAACATAAAAATAGGAAATCTCCAACTCTGTATGGATGTTCTGCTCCAGGAGATCCCAGAAAAACCTCGCACCTCCAAGTGTCGGATCTGAGGGGGGATTGGGGGCTCTTAAAGAGCCAATGCTTTTGGGGAACTCACTAACGTGGACAGCGAAGGTAACTGGGGACTGAGTTAAATCCCCCTTCCTGTGGAAACAAGCAGTGGAATCGGACTCCCCCCTGCCTGCGTGGTGAAGAAAGCCTGAGGCGCCTCAGCATAAGCTCTTCTCATCCTTGCCCGAAGACAATCTGGGCCCACTGGGGACGTGAGGGGAATTGGGGCGGCCTATCTTCGTTACCCCGCAACCCGCTCCCACTTCGTGGCGTCCTTTTCGCGGGAGTCGCGGCGCAGTGACGCAAGACGTGTGGGACCACGAGGTTCCCGCCTGCAGAGGGCCCTCGCGCCCAGGAGCCTGCCGGGAAGGCCGCGGGCCCGGCAGCTAGGCCGGGGACCGGTTCCTGGGGATCTGACTGGCCCCGGGGCCGGCGGGGTTCCTTGGCGTGGTCCGGCCTTCGTCCTTCGGAGCCCCGCCTGGAGGCTGGCCGCCTGGTAAGTCCCTTCCACCCCTTCGGGCAGTGCGGGCCTCTCCCGTCCGCCAGGGTGACTCTGGGTAGGTCGGCCACCAGCCGCGGCCGAATCAGATGACGTCTTGCTTTTGTAAAGCAGCTCACAATGAAAGGCAGTTCCTGCGAGTAGTAGGTGTGGAGTGTTTGTGGCTTAGTGATCGCTCCATCCAGTGGCTTTCATCCTGAGCCTTCATCCCCACTGGTTTCTACGTTCCCGCTCTTTTGGGTCCTACGATACCACTTTTTCGATGATATTCGGTCTCTTTGCTTCTCTGCCTTCTGCGCCTTCCCTGGTTTTAATTCAACTCAACCCCATGCTGCTGTTCTCCAGAGTTCTCTTGGCACTCTTAACAGATGTTAGGTCTTCTACCCACCCTCGCCTGCCCACTCCCCCATCCCCTATTACCAGTATTGTTTAGATAGCTCCTAAAAGTTTTTGTCTAACAGACCTTCCCTCCTAAGTTCTAGAACTGCATTTTATCTGCTTGGAGGACAGCTGTAGGTGCCTTTTTTCATGACTCAGACTCTGTTCTCTCTCTACTCCTCCTATTGTGTTCACTAAACTCTCCACGGTCACTAAGGTATGAAACTGCCAAATTTGACTTTTAAGCCACCTCTTCAGCCCCACCGTTCTATGAGGTGACAGATCCCATAGGGCTGTATCCATCATTACATTCTTTGCCTTCTTACTATCCTCACCCCCACCCCCAAATTATGTTTACTTGTCTATTATGCAGCCTTCTCTTTGGTTCTCCACTTGCCATCTCTCTGCTG
Organism: Tolypeutes matacus; assembly: GCA_026826555.1. NCBI lineage: Eukaryota > Metazoa > Chordata > Mammalia > Cingulata > Chlamyphoridae > Tolypeutes > Tolypeutes matacus. The sequence goes on from JAKSZT010017954.1 coordinate 2,692,316, forward strand.
TCTATACGTATGTATGAGAGTAATCTTCCTAAAGGATAGATCTAAATATATCACTTATCTACTCAAAAACTTTCAGTTAATTTTCTTCAAAATAGTGTCCTAACTTATTAGAATGGCATTCAGGCTTTAGACCCATGGTTTTCAAACCTCGGCTTTGAGGTGCAGCATGGATTCAAAGGGGATAGTAGAGGTAAGAAGCTGAGTTGGGGGATTCTGGCATCTCAGCCCTGTGTCAATCTTTAGTTCTATCTGTTTTTCATATTGTGCTTTGTTTTCACTTCATGGCAGCCAAAACAAATACTATACAGTGGGTTGGCTTAAAGAATGGGAAGTTATTGGCTCATGTTTTTAAGGATAAAAGTCTAACATCAAGGTACTGGCAGGGCTTGCTTTCTCCTGGAGACTGTGGTATTCTGGAGATAGCTGCCAACAATCCTTGGTCTTTGGCTTTTCTGTCACATGGCAATGTACAGGGGCAACGTCTTCTCCTTTCTCGTTTGGGTTCAGTTGACTTCCAGTTTCTTCCTCTGTCTGTCTGTCTGTCTCTCTCTCAATAAGATTAAGACCCACCCTGATTCATTTGGGTCACACCTGAACTGTAACTTCATCAAAAGGTCTTATTTACAATGGGTTCACACCCACAGGAATGGATTAAGATTCAGAACTTGTTTTCTGGAGTACATAATTCCAAGCCACCACATGTTTCTATTTTAAAAATTGTTTCCACTTTAAAAAGAAAAAAGTTTCAAAACCAGTAAATGAGTCCATCTAAACTATAGTTTTGGCTATAACTCCTACTATTTACCACTCCACAAAGTCTTCAATTCATACTGATATTAGATATACCACATTCATTCAATAAATATTTACTGAGTGTATTAGTCAGCCAAAGGGGTGCTAATGTGAAATACCAAAAATGGGTTGGTCTTTATAAAGGGTATTTATTTGGGGTAGAAGTCCACAGATACCAGGTCATAAAGCGTTACGTTTCTTCTCTCACCACAGTCCATTGCCACTTGTTAGAACAAGACAGCTGCCTGCATTTGCCAGGGTTCAGGCTTCTGCGGTTCCTCTCTTCCCAGGGCTGCATTTCTCTCCGGGCTTAGCTCCTGGTTCCTCCACAAGGTCAGCTGTAGATGATCAGGCAAACAGCTTGCTTCTCTTCTCCTGGGGCCTTCTTTCCAACATCAAAACTGCTTCTCAAAAGACTGCTTCAACTGTCCTTTGCCTTGCCTTTGATATTTGATTCCCTACCCACCAAGGGGTGGGGCTCAACACCCTAATCATAACCTAATCATGCCCAGATTAACAGATCAGTTTACAAGCATGATCCAATTATATTTTTGGAATTCATAATTACATCAAATTGGCCAACGGCCACACTGAGCGTCAACTATGTGCCTGACACTGTGAAGTGCTGAGGATGTAGCAGTGAGCTAAATAGACACAGTCCTTGTACTCATGGAGTTTACACTTTATTGCAGGAAAATATAGACACACACACATATATATGTATATTTGAGTCCTGGAGCCCTTTATAATCAGATAAAATTTCATAAATAGAGAAAGCCATGGAAAGAAGCTGGAAGTCAACATCAACGGAACCCAGAAGAGAATGGAAAAGATGCCATCAAGCACATTGCCATGTGAATAAAAAGCCAAGGGCCCAAGGATCGCCAACAGCCATCCCGAACAACTCAGTCTTCAGGGAACATTGCCTTGCTGCCACCTCAATTTTGGACTTTGTTTAGCCTCAAAAACCATGAGCCAATAAATTCCTGTTGTCTAAGTCAACCCATTTCATGTTATTTGTGTTTTCAGCTGGGAAACTAAGATAGTTGGGAATCTTTGGAGGTTGAACAGAGGAGTAACAAGACTTAATGTTTTTTAAAAGATTACTTTGTCTGCAGTATTGACAGTAGTCTGGAGGAGGATTTGGTAAAAGCAGGGAGCCTAGTTATGATGCAATAATCCAGGCAAAAAAGAACCTAGTGGTTTGAACCAGGGGTAGCAGCAAATGTGGTAAAGTGGTCACATGCAGGGTATATTTTGAAAGTAGACCCAAGAGATTTGCAGAATGATTTGTATATAGTATATAAGAGAGAGAGCGAATAGAGTTCAGGATGACTCCAAGGTTTTTGGATCAATCACCGTTTAAAAAAGGAGTTGCTATTTACTGAGATGAGGAAGACTGCAGGAATAACAACTTTGGTGGTAGAGTGGAATATCAGGAATTTGTTTTTGGATATGTTAAGTTTGGGCATTTGTGAGATAGCCAAATAGAAACGTCACGTAGACAGTTGGATGTATTAGGTCTAGAGTTGAGGAGAGAAATTGGGGCTGAAGATATAAATTCAGGAGTGCTCAGTTGTGGATTGTATTTGAAGTTTGGGAGGTTCCCAAACCCTCTATTCAGTAACTCATCAGGACTCACAGAACTCAGCAAAACTATCCTCATGATTATAGTTTATTACGGTGACAGGATACAGTTTAAAATCAGCATGGGAAAAGGCACATAGGATAGGATCCAAAATAGACCAGGCACAGAGCTCCAGTTTTTCTCTCCCTGAGGAGTCATGCAGACAGTGCTTTTTTACTCCCAGAAAATATGTGTGACAATTTACACAGTATTGTCAACCAGGAAAGCTCACCTGAGCTTTGGTGTCCAGAGTTTTTATTGAGGGTCTACTTGTGACAGTTTAAGATTCTTTTATGAATCTCAAAAAGAGAACAATTATGTTTTTTAACTAATCCATTCCTGTGGATGTGAGACTATTTTGATTGGACTAGGTCAGGAGCAAGGTGTGACTTAGGTTGAATTTCCGCCCTCTTACTGAAGCTGATATGAACAGAGACACACAGGAAAAGGGAGTTGCCATAATTTATCCTGCAATGTGAGAGAAAGGACTCCAGGTTCGCCCACAGCTGAACTCAAGGAGAGAAGCCCCAAGAGACTCCAAGAGCTGAGGCCCAGGGAGAGATGAGCCATATGCCTGATAGCTCACAGCTGAACTGAGGAAGAAAACAGAGCAGCCAAGACTAAGAGAGGAGGCCCAGTAAAAGACAAGCCTTGGGCCTGGTTAGCCCACAGCTGAGCTCTGGGAAACAGTAGATTCTGGAGGGGAAGGCAGAGACCTTGGCAGAAATTGGCATAAATGTACTAAAACCATTGAATTGTACATTTTAAATGGGTGGATTGTGTGGTATATTAATTATATCAATAAAATTGCTAATAAAAAGATATTGGCACATTACTAAAGTCCCATTCAGTAATGAAAAATTGGTCCAGTTCATCATCATATTGTATGACCAAAATGTCTCCCAGAGGGGCAGATGTGGCTCAAATGGTTGGGCGTCCGTCTGCCATATGGAGGGACCTGGGTTCGATCCCCGGGACCTCCTGGTAAAATTTAAAAATAAATAAATAAATAAATAAAATGTCTCCCAGAGCAATGCCACTCAGATTTGCAGGCTTCCATTCGACCTTGTCAGGTTCTAAAAGTAGGAGTAGTCTTGGCAAATATTATGGCTTCACCCTTCTGAGTATCTGTTATAATCGGGCCAAGAGACAGCATCATCTCTTGTTCTGAGCCACTCTTGAGGCCATTTTAGTCTAGTAGGCTGCCGAAAGCAGTATACCAGAAATGGGTTGGATTTTACAATGGGGATTTCTTTTTTTGTCTCTCTCTCTTTTTTTAATATATATATATATATTTTTTTTTTAATGAATACATATAAAAAAAAATTTTTTTTTCCTGTTCTAGTGTATTTTATTAATTTGGAGACAAAACAATATAATAGGGTCTTCTCACTGACTAAAGTAACCATAGTATAGATCAGATCACACTGACACCTGCAAGTGACCAAAATCAAGTTACAAACATAGGGGTGTAGCTTGTGAAAGAGAGCAGATGAACATGATATGATGAGGGAAATGGCTGAAAAACTGACACTGCTTTAATATTATAGGGCTGCTTAACATGAACTTGAAAACCAAAATAATCTCAGAGGTGAAAAATTACCACCTCTCATATTAATGACACTGAAGGGGAAAAATTAGCCAGGGATTTTCACTGGTAGGTTACAAGTTTTAGGCAAAAACAGAAAGAAGCAGCCAAATATAAAGCAGTAATAAAATAAAAAATAAGACATTATCAAACTATATTTCTAGGTCTCAAAACATAGAATACTTCAAGTTAAATTAAAACTCAAATGATCAATTTTAGTAAAGATATCAACATACATATAATGCAGATATGGATACACATATGAATAATGCAAATAGATTTACGAAGATGTAATTTTGGCACTTTTACTGGATTTTTAAAGAAAGTGAATACAAATATCTTTGCACACAAATTCTCGTTCTGGAGAAACAGGATGTAGAATTAAAAGGTGCAAACATCTCCCTTCTTAAAAATAACATTGAAACAGATAACTTTACCTGTTTGTCAAAGTCATTTTAGTTTCAATCAGTGATACCTGGTTATCCACTTTAAGTACATGTATCATTTGGCCAGAGGTCCATAAATAATATTAACGGTTTCAATGCAGAAATCTTAAAGTTCTCAAGGGAAATGTTGCTCAGTAGATAAATTCTCCTGGAATTTCTTGTAGCAAAGGCTCCTCAAATTTAAATCGTTTGGAAATGGCCTTTTGCTCCGTTTTCTCTTTTTCAGACTGTCTGCATTGTCCTAAAGTATATGAAGTAACTACAATTAACTCCTCTGTTACTACTGATTCTTCTGTTTCTGGTTTCTCCATATCTGAATTAATTTCCGGCATGGAATCACATTCTTGGAGGGTGCTTATTTCTTCTAATGCACTTTTCACCTTGAAAGAAGGATCTTGAATACTGCTCTGTGTCAACCAGGGATGTATTAGACATTCTTCAGCAGTGGCTCGATCTTCAGGTTTCTTAACTAAAAGTGACTTGATGAAGTCAATAGCTGAATCAGACACAACATTAAATTCTTCCTCAGAGAAACTTAAATTCATCTGTGAGATATTCAAGAATGTTTCCTGTTTATTATCACCTAAGAAGGGTGATATCCCTGTAAGCATGACATATGTTAGCACTCCAATGCTCCACATATCTGTTGCCATGCTGATAGGATCATAGCTAAGAATTTCAGGAGCCACATATTCAGGAGTTCCCATAATTTCTCTGAGCTCTTCACTGTTCTTCATTATTCTTGAAAGGCCGAAATCAACTATCTTAATATCACCCAATGGAGATCCACTTGTCAGCAAAATATTCTGAGGCTTCAAATCAAGATGAACTACATCATGAGCATGTAAAAAGTGAACGCCTTCTAAAATCTGCCTCATGAGCCTTTGAACATCTTTTTCTTTAAAGGCTTCTTCCCTGTCTGCAACACACTGGTCAAAGATTTCACCTCCAGCAGCATATTCCAGAACCAAGATCATTTCTGATGGGGTCTCATAGACTTCATGTAAATTAATGACCCAAGGATTATCCTGTGCTAGTTCAAGTACAGCAATCTCATGAATTATTTCCATCCGACAGTCTTGGCCTTTTCTTCTTTTTCTCATGAACTTTGCTGCAAATTCTTTTCCAGACTCTTTCTTTATACATTTCCTCACTACTGCCAATTTCCCCCTGCCCAGCTCCCGGCCGGGGCTCAGGCTGTAGCAGTCCTGGAAGGGCTCGGTGCGCACCGCGGCGCGGATCTCCGTCAGCAGCCCTCGGGTCTGGGGCGGCGGCCGGCTGGGGAAAGACTGCCGCCGCCCGGCTTCTCCAGAGGGATCATGGTGCTCGGGCGCACTTCCTCGCCTGCCGCGCGGCTCGCTCCGGACTGCGGGCGGGTAACGGTCCTACCTCCGGCTGCCTCGCGCCGATCGGAAGAACCTGCAGCCGGCTGCTCTCTAAAAAAATTTTTAATCAAACAATATGTTACACAATATATTTGGTTCATAGTAATGCATTCATACAGTATTTGTCCTTTTGTGTCTGGCTTGCTTCACTCAACATAATGTCCTCCAGGTTCATCCATGTTGTCATATGCTTTATGACTTCATTTCTTCTTACAGCTGCATAATATTCCATCATGTGACTAGACCACAGTTTGTTTATCCATTCATCTGTTGATGGACACCTGGGTTGTTTCCAACTTTTGGCAATGGTGAATAATGTCGCTATGAACATCGGTGTGCAGATGTCTGTTCGTGTCACTGCTCTCAGTTCTTCTGGGTATATACCCAGTAGTGGTTACAGTGGGGATTTATTCAATTTCAAGCTTACAGTTCCAAGGCTGAGAAAAATGTCCAAATCAAGGCATCTTCAGGTGATACTTTCTCCCTGAAGACTAGCTGCTGGCAATCCTGGACTCCTCTGTCACATGGCAAGGCACATGGCGGCATCTGCTATTCTCTCCTTTCTCTTCCGGTTTCGTTACTTTATCTAGCTTGCTTCCGTGGCTTTTTCTCTCTTCATCTGAATTTCATTCTCTTATAAAGGACATCGGGGGCGGATGTGGCTCAAATGGTTGGGCGTCCGTCTACCATATGGAGGGATCTGGGTTCGATCCTCAGGACCTCCCGGTAAAATAAAAAATATATATATAGAAGGCACATGGGCTGCCAGGCTGTGTGTGCCGGTGAGCCGCCAGGCCCCGGGCGCCATGCAGCAAGATGATGACGTAACGGGAGAGACAAGACAAGATGCTCCGAAAGCTCTGAAAACCAGGAACCGAGGTGGTGCAGGTGGCAGAACACCTCTCTCCTACATTGGAGGTCTCCAGGATCGAATCCTGGTGAAGACTGGGGGAGGAGGATGGGAGGAGATGGCGGGAGACAGACACAGAGAATTGCCCAGCGAATGGACACAAAACAGCAAAATGGGGAAGGGGGGGTTTAAAATGGATAAAGTAAATAAATCTTTTTTTTTTTTTTAATAAATAAATAAAGGACATCAGTAAGAGGATTAAGACCCACTCTGGACCATGCCCCAAGAGAGTAACATAATCAAAATATCCTACTTACAATAATAGGTTTACACCTACAGGAAAGGATTAACTTTAAGAACTTGATTTCTGGGGTCCATTCAGCTTCAGACCATCAAAGGCACCAATATTATATTGAACTTCCCTTGTTACATAATCCATTTATGCATTCCTTTACCCTCAGCTATATTCCTCCCTTTCTTCATTTGTCATTAATTTTACCCAAACTTTTCCACCTCTGGAAGGTACGTTAACTTTAGCCACTGTGCATCAACAACACCAGCTTAGCAATTGCCTCCCCCTCAGTCTGTTCCTATTCAACAGAGTAGGGCTAAATAGATTTTAAAAAAACTAGTGGACTATCTCTACCACTAGGCAGTATAGCTGCACTCATTGTCAATCCCAATTTTGCCAGATGGGGTCAGATCCTTAGGAATTCTGACATGAAAATTTAAAGGTGCAATTACTGTTACTTGCTTAGGGATCATCCCTGCTTATGGTACCCACTGTTGCAGCCCTGGTTCTTTGACCACTGTATCAGAAAAAAGGAAAGTTGAAGTGATGTTTAGAAGAATTGTATAATCATACTAGCATTCTCCCCATCCCCTTTTCCCAGATACCCCAGAAAAACAGGAGAATCTATTGAATGAGAACCTTCTCTTCCCCCTGCCCTCCAATGTTGAATTATCACAAACCCATTGGCATGTAAGCTAACCCTTCATGTCTTTATCTCCCCTGGCCCCCTCCCCCCAAAAAAGAGCCATTACTCTCCAGTTGATATGCTACATGATGCGTCCATTTGATGTGATATTTCTTTGTCCATTGGTAGACACTATGGGCTATAAAGTGTGTTTCTTGGTGGGAAGAAGTGTAACCCAATTGGTCCAAATTGGTACTATAGCTTCTGTCTCAGTGCTTTTATACTACTTTGAGCATTTGCATCTACCACTGGGTATGCAAAGCCCAGTCCAATGTATTTATTCCTGTCCGGACCCATTTATAGCCTCTTGGAGCTACTAGCATCTTTCTGATGCAGTTTACTTGCCACTCTATGCAGGGCTTCCCCTCTGGGGAGTCTGCCCCATAGCCATCTGCAGTCTGTCTCTCTTGCTGGCAGACAGCAGTACTTGTCATTTTGTGCTTCAGAAGGTACAAGAGGAATTCATCTAGACTAGGCCAATCTCTGCATTGCTGCAGCTCCCCCTCCCCCATGTCCACTCATTTCATAGACTCAGGTGGCCACTTCACTCTCAATTCCAGGACTAGAAGGGGGTTCCTCTGATGGGCATCAATATATTCTACTTTAATGTGCCCTTTAAATTCCCATAATGATTTCCATAGGGTTGCACTCCATATGGGCATCCTTTTAATAGTCCAGTTTTCCATTGCCCATCTGCCTGACAATATGGTCAGGCCATTTAACCACTGCCCATGAGTTGGGAAAAAAAACAAACATATGTGCTGATTTTTTTTTTTGCCTTCTTCAGTCAGAGTGGCAGCCTTCCAAACAGGATGCTATCTGTTCACCTTGGAACTGCCAACTATTAACCAAGCAGCTCTTTGTTGGTCAATAAGGAGCTGTTCATAGGACACCGCCCAAGTGATTATAGGATCCAGCAGCTTCTCAGGTGGTTCCAAAGTTGGCCCTAGCAGAAAAAAGGCCACTTGCTCATGAATAAGATGGATGTTCCTTGCATTCTCCTGGTGGCATGTTCCTGTATAAGCCATTTCCATTTTATTATGGAACTCTCTTAGGCACTTCCCTCCCCAATAGATTGTTTCTCCAACCCAAAACATTAGGGATATTTCAGGTTTCAAGATTATTTTGTATCCTTCTGTTCTAGGGATCATTTCAGTGTCCAATAGCAAGATAGTAATTGCCTCTCAAGTGTAAATTTTCTGGTCCAAAATCCCCTGGGTGGCACTCACAGTCTTGCCGTAAGCCCCAGACTGCTTTTCACACAGGAATATTGTACAATATTGATACTAGGACTCCAGCTTCTTAAGTGTCACTAATTAAAGTGGCAATCTCTTTTTCCCCACCAGGTATTCTGTACTGTTTCAAATTAGCAACCTGTGGACTCTGTCAATCAGTATTGGCTGAAGAACAATTTTACATGCCTTCTATTTTATAATCCTAAATAGAGGAAGTACTCCCCAATCAGACATAATATCCACTTCCATAATACAAACAGGTGAAGAAGCCAGAGCCACTTCACATAACGTCTGTTCAAACATTCCAGTTTTCATACAAACTTCCACCTTAATCTCATCAACCATTGCATCCCCATATCCTCCTAATCTAACTCTAGCCCCTATTAGGACCTCACCAACAGGTTTTAGAATCACTGCATTGGACTCCCCATGTCAAGGAGTCCCAGAAAATTCTTTTTCCCAACCCCTGGCCATTTTATCTACACATATGCATATGGATGGCCTTGGGTCAGGGTCAGGTCAAGGGACCCTGGCCCTTTTATCATCCCCAGTCTCATATCCCCTCATTTCTTACACTTGGTCAGCTCCCGTTCTCAGCAGAAGACATCAACTCCTCACTGTGCCCTTCCCTGACCCTTTAGACCAGGGGTTCTTAACCAGGGATCTTCAGAAAAATTTCAGGGGGTCAGTGAGCTTGAATTGAAAAAAATCAACTTATTATCTTTATTTTCTCTGACCTCCAGTGTTGAATGTCATAAAACTATCTGCTGCTACATTCTGAGAAGAGGTCTGTGGTTTTTACCTGACTGGCAAAGGGGTCCGTGGAACAAAAAAGGTTAAGAATCCCTGCTTTAGACTAAGTTAAGTTCCCCATCTGGTGCTTCCTTGACAGCCTGTGGCAGGTTGTATTTTCTGAAGATGGCTACAACAATATCTCCTATCCCACATACTCGTCTTACAGTATGACCTTGATACTTCTCCTGTCAAGTGGTGGAGTACGTGCCTCTTCCCCTTGAACTTTTGCAGGTCTTTGTGATTATCTTGACCAAATATGGTGGACAGAAGTTTCACAATGGGACTTCCAAAGCTAGATCATAAGGTTAGATTATAAAAATGGCATGTACTTCCATTGGATTGCTTATTCTTAGCACTAAGCCACCATAGTGGGAGGAAGCCCAAACTAGCTCATACAGAGAGACCACATGGAGAGGCCGTGTGTTCCAGGGCTCTCTTTAGCATTTCTTGTAAGGCAGGTCTAGTAATAACAAACTCAACTCAGCTTTTGTTTATCCAGGAATGTCTTAATTTCTCCCTCATTTTTTGAAAGACAATTTTGCTGGATATAGAATTCTTGGTTGACAGGGTTTTTTTCTTTCAGCACTTTAAATATGTCATCTTACTGCCTTTTCCTGCATGGTTCTGAGGAGAAATTGTCTGTTAATCTTATTGAGGAGCTTTTCTACCTGATGAGTCGGTTCTCTCTTCCTGCTTTCAAGAGTCTCTGTTTGACTTTGGCATTCATCTGTTTTACTATAACATGTCGCAATGTGGATCTCTTTGAGTTTATCCTATTTGGAGTTTGATGAGCATCATGGGTGTGTATATTCGTGTCTTTAATCAAATACTGATTTCCATTCATTGTTTCTTCAGTTATTCTTTCTTTCCCTTTTTCTTTTCTCCTGCAACTCCAATAATGCATGTGTTGATATGTGTCCCAAAGGTTTCTTAGGTCCTGTTCACTTTTCTTCATTTTTTTCTTTCTGCTCCTCTGACTGGAAATTTTTAATTGTCCTTGAACCTAGTAATTCAAGTTGGCTGATAATTTCTCTGCTTGCTGAATTCTGCTCTTGAACCCCTTTAGTGAATTTTCCATTTCAGTTACATTTTCAGCTCCCCAGATTTGTTGGTTTCTTTTTTTCTATGTTTTTGTTGAAATTCTTAGTTTTGTTCCTATGTCATTTTCCTGATTTCCTTTAGTTGTCTATGTTTTCCTTTATCTTTTTGAACTTAGGACAGATGATTTAATATCTTTCTTGAGTAATTCTAATGTCTGGGCTTCCTCAGGAATGTTTTTGTTGCATTATTTTGTTCCTTTGATGGGCCATCTTTTCTTCCATCTTTATATGCCTTGTTATATACATTTGAATATTTTCATGTGCTAACTCTAGAAGTTCTTTCCCTTCCCCAAAGTTTTTTCCTTTTTTTTTTTTTTTAATTATTGAAGGTTGTATTTGCTTGTTTGTTTAGTGATTTTTCCCAACTATTTTTGCAGACTCTTTGCCTTGTCATGAGTAGTCATTGAAGTCTCTCTTCCTTTAGTTGTATTTTGTTGGTGTTGACAGATTTCCTTGATGTCAGGAGCTAAAATACATATACATACAGACACACATACATACATACATTAATACAGACACACACATACATACACAAACACCTCTTCCAGACTTTTGAGATTTGCTCTGTTCTGGGCTCTCTTTTAGCACTGAACCTAGAGATTCAGCCTGAGTTGAAAACTTATGGTCTTCTCAGTTTTTTTTCTGAGCATGGGACTTGCCCTGGGCATGTGTGTGGCACTTACCCTAGGAAACTCTACATAGGTTTTCATCCTGGGCCCTAGGCACTTGATTGTGTGTCTCAACTGTAATCTTTCATCCATGGCAGCTGCAGTGTGATCATTCCCTTACAGTGTTTTCACAGTCGTGCCTGCTACTTCTCTACTCTAAAGAGTTCTGGGATAGGACTGTAACAGATACAAAACCTTGGGTCAGTCCTTCAGGTAGCCACCATATGGGTTGGAACAGACATACATACACCATCATTTGCAAACACGTTATGCTCTGCTCCCTCCAGATCAGGGACACACATTGGGAGTGCATACTGCTGTACCAAGCCAGGGGAGGAGAGGGGAAGAGCTAGTAAAAGTGCCATGAGTCTTTTATGCCATTTTTTATTTGTTTTTTCCTTGGTTCATCATTCACTTGGTTGCTATGAACCTTCGGCTCTTTCAGAATTCTGAGAAATGTGGTTCTGACAGTTTCTGCCTGTTTTTTGATATTCTGTGGCGGGCTAAAATTTTGGAGTTTCCTATTCCACCATCTTACTGACATCAGTCCATTGTTATTATTTTTTATTAAACAGTCAATTACCTTTTAAAGAGGTTTAAATAAGAAAAAATCTTAATATATTTACCCTTTTCCTGTGCTCTTAATTCCTTAGTGTAGGTTCAGTTCAGATTTCCATCTGGTATCATTTTCCTCCTGCCTGATTTCCTTTCAGCTTTTGTACATCTGAAGCATCTTTATGTCACTTTGTCAAAAAATGTTTTTGCAGGAAATCAAATTCTAGATTGTTAGGTTTTTTTTTTCTTTCAGTACTTTAAAGCACTTGCATTGATTCCAACAAGAAATTTGATATCATCTTTATCTTTATTTATCTGTAATGTCTTTTTTTTTTCTCTGCTGCTTTTAAGATTTTATTTTTATCACTGGATTCAAGCAAGTTGATTATGATGCACCTTCATGTAGCTTTCTTCATATTTCTTGTGCCTAGGTTGAGCTTCAGATCTGTGGGTTTATATTTTTTCATTATGTTTGGAAAGTTTTGGGCCATTATTTTTTTCTAGTATTTTCTCTGTTTCCCCCCTTTAGGGACTCCAATTACCTATATTTTAGGACACTTGAAATTATCTTACAACTTACTGCTGTTCTTCTTGGTTTTATGGATTCTTTACTCTGCGATTTTCATTTTGGATAGTTCCTGTTGCTACATTTTCAAGGCCATTAAGCTTTCCTTCCATAAAGTCTAATTTGTTGATAATCCCATAAATGAATTTTTCATCTCATAAATTGTAATTTTCATCTTTATAAGTTTGATTTTGGTACTTTTTTTTTTTTTTTTTTTAAGATTTTATTTATTTATTCATTTATCCCCCCCTTGCTGCTTGTGCTCGCTGGGTCAGCCAACCACACCGTGCGGGCGGGCCTGCCCCCACCAGGAGGCCCCGGGAACCGAACCCGGGGCCTCCCATATGGCAAACGGGAGCCCTACTGATTGAGCCACAGCCACTTCCCTGATTTTGGTACTTCTGATATCTGCCATGTCTCTACTTTGCAAACATATGAAATACAGTTATAATAATGGCTTCAGTGTTATTGTCTGATAATTGTAATATATGGTTGATTTTGATTGATTATTCTCCTCATTTTGGGTCATATTTTCCTGCTTCTTCATATGCCTGGTAATCTTTGTTTGGATGACAGGCATTGTGAATTTTACCCTTTTGAATGCTGGATCTTTTTTTATTGCTGTACATTTTCTTGAGGTTCGTTTTAGAATGCATTTAAGATACTTAGAAACAGTTTGATCCTTTCAGGTCTTGTTTTTATGACTTATTCGATGGGTCCAGAGCAGTCTTTAGTGTAGGGCTTATTATTTCCCATTATTGAGGCAAACCTTCTTGAGTACTCTACCCAATGCCCTGTGAATGATAAGTATTTCCAGTTTGGCTGGTGGGAACAAGCACTATCCCTAGCACTTTGTAGGTGCCAGGCCTTGTTCCTTCTAATCCTTTTGGATGGTTCTTTCTCTGGCTTTGGACAGTTTCCTCAGAAGCATGTACTAATCAGCACTGTATTCAGTAAATGAGTGTATGAATAAATACAGTACCCTTGAGTAAGGGGGAACCTCTTTAGATCCTGGGGATCTCTTTATGAAGCTCTCTCTTCTCTGGTATTCTGTCCTTTGAACTTTAGCTCCTTTGGTCTCCCTGAACTCTTAGCTTTATCTCCTCAATTCAGGAGTCTGCTGGGCTCTGCCTCAGTTCCCCCTTTCTGTGCTATAGTCTGGAAACTCTCTTGAGCCAGTAAGCTGTGGCAATCATGGAGCTCATCTTATGTTTCTTAACCCTTAGTAATCATTGTCCTTTGTTCCCCAATGTGTAGTTTCTTGAAAACTGCTGTTTTGTGCATTTTGTCTTTTTTTGTTGTTATTGTTGTAAGGTGGACAGGTAAATCTGGTCACTATTACTCCATCATGGTCAAAAGTGGAAGTCCTATCCCACAGATTTTGTTCTGTTGTATTTTCATTTTCATTCGGTTCAAAATATTTTCTAATGTCCTTTGGAAAAAAATATAAAAACGAGACAAAAAATAATGTCCTTTGAGACTTGCCCTTTGATGGATTATTTAGAATTGTGTTGTCTAATTCTCAAAGCTTTGGAGACCTTCTTTTAATCTTTTGTTAATGATTTCTAGTTTAATTCCATTATGGTCAGAGAACATTAATCATATGATTACAATTCTTTTAAAATTTATTATGGTTTCATGACCCAAAGTGTGGTCAAAATTGAACATCTTCACACTTTACAAATTCATTTTGCTATTTCACCATACCCCTTCTCCTGTCACACTTGGAACTTCAGAGTCCCACTTCCTGCTTTCCACTTCATAATTCCCAGTTCACAAAAGTAATAACCTTACAACAGCATAATTCTATTTTATTACCCTCCCCAACCCTAACCCATCCTTTGGTGGTCATTGTCATATCTTTACTTTTATAGTTTTATAAACTCCACCCCACAGTGTTTCTATTACTCTTGTTTTAAACAATTCATTTTTTGTTTGGTTTGTTGTTGTTGTTGTTGTTATTTTTGTTTTTTTTAGCTAAATCATGAGGATAAAACAGTCTTTATATTTACCCACTTATTTACCATGATGGTCTTCATTCCTTCCTATAGTTCCAAGTTTCCATCTGATATCTCCTTTTGGTATAAAGAACATCCTTAAACATTTCTTATTGTGCAATTCTGTTGGCAATAGAGTCTCTTATTTGATTTGGACAGTATCTTTATTTCACCCTCATTTTTGAAGGATATTTTTTTGCTGAATATAGAATATCACACTGACAGGTTTTCCTCCCATTTTTTTTTTTTTTTTTGGTACAGGGACCAGGGATTGAACGCCGAATCTCGTATATGGAAAAGTGGCACTCAACCACTGAGCCACATGGGATCCCCTGAGTTGGTTTTTTTGTTTGTTGGCTTGTTGTTTTTTTTTTTTTTTTTTTAGAAGGCACAGGGAACCGAACCTGGGACCTCCCATGTGGGAAGCAGGCACTCAACCACTTGAGCCACATCCGCTACCCTCCTCCCAACATCTTAAAGACATGATTTATCTTCTAGCCTCCCTTATATCTGATGAGAAACCACAGTTAGCCTTTTATCTATGTTGTTTGTTCAACTTCATGGATCTTTATTTTTCATCACATTTGGGAAATTTTCAGCCATTATTTTAAAAATAATTTTCCACCACAATCTCACTCTTTTCTTCTTATGGGTGTCCAATTACACTTATGGTAGACTATTTGACATTGCCTCATAAGCCTCTGAAGGCTGTTCATTATGGGATAATTGCTACATAACTGTCTTCAAATTCGCCAACATTCTTCTGTTGTCTCCATCTACTGTTTAGGCCCATCCAGTGAAATTTTCATTTCAATTATTTGATTTTTCAGTTTTACTATTTCCATTTGTTTTTTCCTTATAGTTTCCATTTATCAGCAGAGATTCCCTATCTATTCACTCACTAAACCATATTTTCCTTTCTTTCAATATATTTATAATAGCTTATTTAAAGTCTTTGTTGGCTAAGTTCAACAAGTGGACTATCTTGGGTTCACTTTTTTTTTTTTTTTTTTTTTTTTGTGGTCAAAAAACTTCTATTTAGAATTAGCCAGCTGGACTCAGTTTAGATTATTCCAATTTTGTTGGCAACATCCAAAGCATCATAGTCAGGAGCTGGTCGAACATATGCCTCCTTCTCTCCATCAGGCCTGATCAGGGTGTTAACCTTGGCCACATCAATGTCATAGAGCTTTTTCACAGCTTGTTTGATCTGGTGTTTGTTGGCCTTGACATCCACAATGAACACAAGTGTGTTGTTGTCTTCAATCTTCTTCATGGCTGACTCAGTGGTCAGAGGGAACTTGATGATGGCACAGTGGTCAAGCTTGTTTCTCCTGGGGGCGTTTTTCTGAGGATATTTGGGCTGTTTCCTGAGACACAGCGTCTTAGGCTGCCTGAAGGTGGGTGACGTGCAGATATTCTTTTTTGTGTGTGGCTGTGGGCGCCTTTCAATACTGCCTTCTTGGCTTTCAAAGCTTTTGCTTTTGCTTCGGTTCTGGGAGGGGCAGGTGCTTCCTTCTTTGCTTTCGGCGCCATCTTCGTGAAAAGGCTTGGGTTCACTTCTATGTTCTGCTTTTTTCCTTGACTATAGGCCACATTTTCTTGTCTGTTTCTAATGATTTTTTATTGAATATTAGGCATTGTGGACAATGCTTTCTATTCTATTATCTTTACCTGAAACGTGGATTCTTGTTTTGGCAAGTAAAAGAAGTACTGGCAAGAAGTACTGGCTTATGACCTTACATTTCTAATGCTTAGTTTTATGCTTTGTTTTTAGTTCAGTTGGTAGCCCAAAGCACTTCCCCAAACACTCTAACATGGTGGGACTCAGCCTCCAGTCTCTCCCTTGTTAATAGCAGCATAACTTGACTTTAAACTTTATTAGGGCAGATCTTACTCTAGGCTAAAGTCCTTATTCCAAGTTGTAGCCTTTCAGGTATACAACTGGTACTGGATGCCAAAGATGTTAAGGAAGTGTTTACCATACCTTTCCACTTTAACAGGGCCGGAACTCCCCTGGCACTGCTTTTCCTCCAGGACTGCTGTACCTCTACCTGTTCTAACTTTAACCCCAAAGCACCGGCAATCTGGTAAGCCTCAGGTGGTCTCATCCTGTGCATATGTAGTTGAGCCTTCAGCCACAGATTTGTGGGGGGGCTCCCACATAGACTTCTGTGACTCCTCTCTGCATAGCTCCCTTTCTCCTGACACATCCAAGGTATCTAGCTACTTCAGCTGTCATAAAATCTGATCTCTGTCTCCTGAACCCAGTAGGATCTCCCTGCTGTGCTCAGACTCTAGCTCACAGTTGGGAAGCTGTTTCCAGGTAGAGGAGCTAAGTGATTGTGGGGCTCACTTAATGAGCTTCCTTTCTCTCAGGGATCACACTCTTGTGAATACTATTGTCCTCTGCCTGAAAGCAGTTGCCTCATAAATCAGGACAACTTTTATATTTGTTTATGGTGGGAGGCCAAGTCTGGTACCAATTACTTGATCCTGGCTGGAATGTTTGTTTATTTTCAACTGATTTATAGTATTTTTATATGAATGATACCACTAATCATCTATTCTTGTACCATTAGACATTTAGGTGTGTTCAATGTGTCAATAATATAAATTATGCTTCAGTGACTATCTTTGCACCAAGATATGGAATTGCAGGGTTATAAGAGACATATTTCTTCAACCTTATTAGATATTGCCAAGTTGCTCTCCAAATTGTACTGTTTTACATATCCATTAACAGTGTATGAGTTCCTTTTGCTTTGTATCTTTGCCAACACTTGATCTTTTTTTTTTTTTTTTTTTTTTTTTGGTATAGAATGTTTATTTTTTCCTCAAAACAATCAAAGTTTAGGTGAGTGGGAAATAATTTTAATCAAAGAATTGTACATTTTCTCCCAACGAATCCTGCTTTGTATTAGGAAATGACATTGTAACATTTATTACAAGTAAAATATTACAAAATATTTACAAGAAAATATTTAAAATAACTCAAATACAAAAGCCAAGATGGGTACAAATATTCTTGCTGCCCTGATTTTGTAATAATCAGGGTAGTCAGGGTAGGCTAAACATTTGCTATATTAGAAACCATGCATGTGCCCCAAACCTAGTTTTTCTCCTAGGTCTGGTTTTTAGAATGCTGGTGATAAACCAAGCCTGATTTATTATATGACCATCCTGTATGAGAAATGACTGTAACTCTAGGTAATCTTTGGCCAACCTTAAGAGTTTATAGCAGGGGGGCAGATGTGGCTCAAATGGTTGGGCGTCCATCACCCATATGGAGGAAAATGGGTTTGGTCCCCAGGACCTCCTGGTAAAAATTTTAAAAAAGAAGAATATAGAAGGCACACAGGCCACCAGGCCCTGCGTGCGGGTGCGCCATCAGGCCCTGCCGAGCCATGCAGTGAGATGATGACGTAACAGGAGAGTGACATAAGGGAGAGCGAAGACGAGACGTGCCAAAAAACCAGGAATTAAGGTGGCACAGGTGGTAGGATGCCTCTCTCCCACATCAGAGGTTCTGAGGATCGAATCCTGGTAAAGACAGGAGGAGAAGGATGAGAAGAGAGGGCAGGAAACAGACACAGAGAGTTGCCCAGTGAATGGCCACAAAAACAGCAAGAACAGGAGAGGGGGGGCGGTAAAAATGGATAAAAGTAAATAAATACATTTAAAAAAATAATAGGGTGAGTTGGGGGAAAAATACAGCAAATGTAAGGCATGGACTATAGTTAGTACTGTAATATTTTGACAATATTCTTTCATAATTTTTAACAAATGTTTTACAACAATGCAAGGTATTGGTGGTGGAGTAATGTATGGGAGCCCTGTCTGATGTTATGCATGTTTGTTTTGTAAGTTCACAACTTTCACTATACACTTATTGTTTATGTATGTTCATGTATGAATGATATACTTTAATAAAATTTAAAAAAATAAATTAAAAGAAAAAAAGAAGGAAAAAAGCTAAGATGGGGTGAAACAAACCATTTCCTCAGAATTCTCTACTCCAGTGCCCACAGCACACAAGAGAGAAGAATGAAAACAAATAAGTAACTTAGATCCCCCTGGTGACACATTTCAGAAGAATGGGATAAGGAGAAGAAATGGTGATATGAAAGGTGATAACAGCACTGCTTCAATAATCAATCTATTCTGAATGAAATACCCTCTCTTATATACAGTAAATTCTGACCAAGGCTAAATAAACTTTAGGATATTCTTTGCACTGGAATTAGAAAACACCTTGACAGTGAAAGTAGCACTTTCACCTATTCTTAATAAGAGCCCCTTTTTCAATGAACCACTGATGAACAGAAGCCTGTAATGGCATTAAAAGCTGTGACAGTAAAAAAAAAAAGCTGTCACAGTAGCCCTTCCACCTCTTTCGTGAAAGTTTCATATACATCATCCTTAGTTTGCACTGAGACAAGAACAGAATTATTATATGTATATATATATATAAATAACATTTTTGTAAGCAAATACACATATATGCATATATATTTATATATCATTTTGCAAATTTTGTATGTATTGTGAGAATTTTTATTTTTACCCATAAAAAAAAAAAAAAAAACAGAATTATGATTAGGGCTTTGATTCAGCCATGTCAGTCGGAGAAAACGACATGGCAGAGGAGAGTTTTAGTTCTGATGCTGTAGCCCGGAGGACAGAGCTAAATGGTTTGCTTGATAGTTTACAGCTGGCCTTGTGAAGAAAGCAGAGCAGCTGAGCCCAGAAAGAAACAAGCCCTGGGAAGAGAGATGAGCCTTATGCCAGCCTACAGTTGAGAAAGGAAGAAGCTGGACCCATGGAGCCTTAACAGAGAAGGAAGGCTGAACCCTCGCAGACATGGCCTGCCATCTTGTTTCAACATGTGGCAGCAGACTTTGGGTGAGGAAGTAACTTTGAGTTGGACTTTTTAGGGCCTTGTGACTATAAGCTTCTACCCCAAATAAATACTCTTTATAAAAGCCAACAGATTTCTGGTACTTGCATCAGCACTCCTTTGACTGAATAATACATCTATTCATCAGTTGCTGGACACCTAATCATAATTTAATCAAGTAAAAGTAAAACCTCTGAACTTAATACAATCTAATATGCCCAGAGGAACAGACCAGTTTACAAACACAATCCAATATCTATTTTTGGAATTCATAAATAGTATCAAACTGCCACAATGGATAAACAAATGACAACATGGATGAACCTGGAGGACATTATGTTCAGTGAAGCAAGCCAGATACAAAAGGACAAATACTGTATGATCGCACTATTATGAACTAAATATATTATGTAAACTTGTGGAGTTAATAATTAGAATATAGGTCACCAGAAAATAGAATGAGGGTAGAGAATGGAAAGCTGAGGGGTAATCTGTGTAGAATTGGTAAAAAAGGTTGTTTGTAAATCTTTGGAAATGAATAGAAATGGTGAAAGCACATTTTAGTGTTTTAACTAGCAAAGCCATTATATGAGTATGATAGCTTCAAACCACCATACCCAACTCTTTAAATTTTTCTCTAGTATTTGGCATTCCAATTACTTTCCCTGAAAAGTATATTCCACCCGCATGGTTTTTACTATTGTCATTATGCTAATGACTCCCAAATCTATAACTATAGCTCCAATCTTTCCCTTGAGTTTCACACTTAAATATTTAACGGGATTCTGGACATTTTCCCTTATCCTTCTTTATACCTGGTAAACTCTTTATCCTTCTTCAAACCTTTATTTAGATGTTATTTCTGTAAATACTTTCTTAATCTCCACTCTAGAAGTATTTTTTAATTGGATAAATAAACTCTTATGTACCCACAACACCTTCAGAATGGATGGCTTCAGACAGATAATCAGGGCCTGTCCTTGGGCCAAATCTCTAACATTAAAATATATGGTTAGCATTCCCTTGTGAATCTCTACTGCAACGGTTTCTTAACCAGGAGTGTACATTAGAATCACTTGGAGAGGCTTTTCAGCATATTCTTGCCTTGGCCCCATCCATTAAAAATCCATTTAAGTTAGGGGTTCTTAACCAGGGCTACATGGACCCCTTGGGGTCCATGAAAGATTTCAGAGAGTCCGTGAGCTTGAATTGAAAATTCAAAAAAACATTATTCTGGTGGGGATGTGTTGGTGCAGTTGTGATATATTTATTAAATAATACACAATATAGTGTGGACTTAGTATGATTTTTATTTTGATGTAGCGTGTTCTGAGTGCAGTAGATAACTGCCTGCAAAAAGATTGATAAGGATGGTGGAAATGGTTTTATGACACCATGGGAAAACTCAAATTTCTAAATGTTTCCTGAAAATGATTTTTTGAACAGATGTTGAATTGTGTTGGGTTATCAGGTATTGAAATTATGGGTAAATTGTGAAATTTAATTTTGAATAATCCTAAAATTTAACTTAAAGACATGCCAAGGTTGACTGTCATAAAACTATCTGCCGCTACATTCTGCGGTCAGTGGTTTTCAGTGACTGGCAAAGGGGTCTGTGGAACATAGGTTAAGAACCCCTGGTTTTAGTATACCTAGGGGATTAAGTAGTTTAGTGGAAGAGATGGAATATCCTTAAGAGCTTCTCTTTTTTATTACTAGTTTAGTTTTCCAAGTCTTCTGATACTAGGAAAAGGGTTCCTTGAATTGTTGATATAAATATTGTAGACACTGGAAAGGACAAATCAGTACATTGGTCTCTTGTTTATACAATTGTTTCTTGTGAGTTTGGTTAATGTGAAGCAGGCCTCTTCTTTATCCCTTCCACCCCTCTGGGATGGTAATGATTTCACCAAGGTAGAGCCACTGAGGACAAATAATATTTTTGGACAATATTTCCAATAGGGGCCGTTGGATTGGTTTTCTCTAATCAAGGGATATTTCTATCTTGAGAATGGATCCAGCAATATAAAATTAAAAGTTTCAGTCTCATCAGTACTAGCCATAGCCTCTCAATATTTTACCCTGATCCAGGCTGTAGACTTGGTTCTATGAATGTTTTTTTTGTTTTGCTTTTTTTTTTAGGAGGTACTAAGGATTGAACCCCAGGACCTTGTACATGGGAAACAGGTGCTCAAACCAATGAGCTACACCTGCTCCCCTAGGCAAGAAAAGCCCTCCTTACTTTAACTAGCTTTTGTTTTAGAGATTGTTGCTTTTCCTTATTTGTTTTTCAAATTCTGGTGATTCACCCTGTTTAGACCCTGGGGCTGACTACTTGCCAGTGAGCCCTACAATCCATGGAGTTCCTGGGGGTCTTGGAGCTTCTACATTCCTATTGATGTATTAGAAAATAAAGAACAGTGATTATTTATTGTGTCAAAAAAAGTAATGTACTAGGAATCTGGAGTTCTTTTCTATGTTCCTAATTTATTATGTAGCATTGGATAAATTGTTACTTCTTGAAATTGGGCTTCCTCATCTATAATTGAATTAGATTTTTTTAAGCAACCCATCCATATCCCTTTCTTTTCAAATGAAGTCTTTGGTGAAATCCCAATATACTAAACAGATAAAAGCAGAATTGTTCTGGCAGTGGGATTGGGGAAGTGCTAGAACCCCAATTACTCTTCTCACCTCTCCAAATGGCTCCAAGGACATCTTTGCTGAGCCCAGTCTACCTTTCCAGCCTCCCTATACCCCCAAGCACTCTAATTTCTGCTATATTGAATTAGTTGTAGACTCTTGGACCATGCTCCTTTGCACAATGCTCTTTCTTCTGCCTTGAACCTGGCTTAGCCAGTTCTCTTGGCTCAATTAGTACCTTCCCCTCTCCGTCTTTTTGTGCCTCTGTTATCACACTTAACACATTAAATTGTAATTTTCTGTTTACACAGCCTTCTTTCCTAATAAACTGACGGCTCTCAGAGACCAGAGACCTTCTTTTTAATGTATATTAATGATGACATGAATAAATTAATGGGTGAAAGGCAGGTTATGATGAGGAAGTTAAGCTAGGACAAAGGCTGGATTGGCAAAACACCATTTTTTTAAAAACCAGCTTTATTAAGATGTAATTCACCTACCATACAATTTATCCATTTAAAGTGAATTGTAATTCAGTATCATTTAGTAAACTCACAGGGTTGGTGCAACCACCACCACAATCTAACCGTAAAACACTTTTGTCTTCCCAAAAAGAAATCCCTTACCCATTAGCAGTCACTCTCTATCCCCACCCCATTCCCCAGCCCTAGGTAACCACTAATTTACTTCTCAGACCACCAAATTTAACATAGGCAAATTGGTCGCAAATCTTCAAAATCTACTCCTGATGTCTGGACCATGATGTAAAATTTGGCAGGTAACCTCTTTACCAGTTGGTACTGTAGAAAAGCAAATTCAGGGCCTGAAGTAGCAGCCCTGGGGACTGTTTGATCCGGTACTTATTGGAATCAAATCCACATTTAACAAGGGTGGTTGGTTTGGGTATACTTTTCCCTACTTACTTTGCATTACTGCTGTTCGTGTGCCCTTTAGCAGTTCATACTTCGGTAGAAGATAGAGTAACTGAAAAACTCTCAACTTCTGTTACAAATTATGAAAAGTTCCTGGGAACAATCTGGAGGGCTTTTTGGCCCCTGGAGATTACCACGGATTAGGAATTATGCGAGTAGGTCATTCAGCAGCTTTCGCGTCCCTTTCTTTTTAACAAGATTCTTCCACAAGATCACCTCTGGGTAGACACGCGGGAAATCTCGAGCATCAGAACTCGTTTTTTTAAGTAAGGCCGCCACTTTCCGTATCCGGTCGGGCTCTAAGGCGTTGCCAAGCAATTGACTTTCCTCTCCGGTTGCGCGTCCAAGTCGCGCGCGCAGTGACGCGCCAGGAGCGCGGTGACGTGCGCGGCGCGGTGCACGCTGGGATATTTAAGTCCTCTCCGCGGCGCGGAGCCGCGATGTCTCCGGCGGCTGCGGCGGCTGGAGGAGGCGAGCGGCGGCGGCCGATAGCGAGTGTCAGGGCCAGCCGGGGCCGGGGCTGGGGCTGCGGCGGGCCGGCCGGGGCGGCGCTCCTCGGACTGTCGTTGCTCGGCCTCGTGCTGTACCTGGTGCCGGCGGTGGCTGCGCTGGCCTGGCTGGCTGTGGGGGCTACCGCGGCCTGGTGGGGACTGAGCCGCGAGCCCCGAGATTCGCGCGCCTTTTCCTCGCTCGTTCGGAACGCGCGGCGTCAGCGAACACTGCTCACTTCGCCTCCGGTCAAGTCGGCAGTCAACGGAAATCTCCTAGAGCCGCGGACCCTGCTCGAAGGACCCGACCCCGCTGAACTGCTCCTTATGGGCAGTTACCTGGGCAAGCCCGGCCCTCCAGAGACGCCCTCCCTTCAGGAGGGCCGAGACCTGCGAGAGAGGCCTGGCCGCCGCCCACCCGCCCGCAACCCACAGCCTGCTCACCTGGTCCATCGCGTTCACCCCGTTCACCCCCCTCTCCCCACGCCTCTTCTCCGGTCCCCTAGGAGGCTGCCCCGCCGGTAAGATAAACTTCTCCAATCTTCATCTGTATATACTGGCATTAGATTGAAGACTACTTTTGAATCAGATATGATGGTGTTCATTAAGTCTGGAGTGTATTCTATATGGTTTTGTCATCAAACACGCTTGGTGTGTGTCAGCCGCCTCCTGCCCTCCTTTAACTCTTGGAATGAGATGCTGGTGATGCCAAAGCTAGTCTCTGCCTTCCAGTTCTTAAAACTGTCTAAATTTTAGTGCAGTATAGATTTAACAATACTCGATAAACCACTAAAATATCCCTACTTTGGCTGAAAAGTTTTTTTCTTTCAAGTTTGGTGGTATATTTTGTTAAATTTCTATTCTGCAACAATAGGGAAATTATAATCAATTAGCAGAACCCAGAGAGGTTGTTCCCAGAAAATAAACTTGTTGATGGATAAAGATGGTCAGATTAAAGAGACTTTTTTTTTAGTCACAATATCTGAATAACAAGAGAATGCAAAAAATTGGGTGAAAATACTAGATTTCTTGATAAACACATTTAGTTGAGAAGATGAACATTTTCAGTGTAGAAAGGATTAAAAGCATTGACTTTGGGTGTATATTTACTAAAGTTTTAGCATAAAAGGTTGAAAAGATTCTAGGATTCTTGAAAAGTTCTTCCCCAAACGCCTGCAATGCACAATTTTTATTCCATTGTAGTTTTACTAATGTGGGAAAGGTTTTCAGTTTCCCTCTCAAATTGTTGAAGTTTATTGAGACAGCTGTGAAGCAGCTGCCACTTTCTGCCATTAGGTGGGATGGGAGGAAATTGCCATAAAAAAAACTTTGTTTTCTGTAGCTGAGAAGGATTTAAGCTCTCTGGAAAATGTCTGAACCCACATGGTTCTTTAGGTATTTAAAGTTTCTGGCATTCTTTTAAACTTCTTTGGTTCCATGGTATGTCTTCCATTCTCTGCAGGGATTGTGGGACTGTGTCAAATCGGTTTGTAATAACACCTCGAAGACGATACCCAATCCAGCAAGCCCAATATTCCTTTCTGGGGGTACTTCCCACAGTGTGCTGGAATGGTTATCACAAGAAGACTGTGCTATCTGCTCGTAATTCCAAGATGGTGTGCAGCCCAGTGACAGTGAGGATCGCTCCTCCTGATAGCAAATTGATGCGTTCTCAAATGTGAGTATTATTGTTGAATGAATAGACTGCCTTTTGTGTCTGCTTTATTCTTCCATGGTTGTTCCTCTGAAAACTATAAAGCAAAAAGAGGAAGTAGGTGCTTGTTTGAATGAGACATCCCAAATGCAAGTCATTGAACCTTTTGTTTTTCATATTTTTGCCCTTGACAATAGATTTAGTTGCTAAGGGCAATTTCTGTGAATTTATAAAGTAGGTTTTTGCTTGCTAGTTGGCTTCTGATTTCCATGACTTAAGTCTATGATAAATGGTATATGGTAATTAAAATATCTTAAAACTAGAGTTTTGTCTTTCATTGCAGACCGGAGCAGATAATCAGTTCAACACTGTCCTCATCATCAGGTAATACCCCAGACCCATGTGCAAAGGAGACTGTATTAAGTGCCCTCAAAGAGAGGAAGAAAAGGACAGTGGAGGAAGAAGACCAAGTATTCATTGATGGTCAGGAAAATAAAAGAAGGTAACAGGCCCAGTGGAGCACTAACCAGGCCTGCCTGGGAGGGAGTTTGTGGACAGATAGATCATTCCCAAAAAAGATACAGAGGCCAACTTCTTTGGCTTTCATGAAAGAGCTTGGTTTAATAAACAAGGGCTTTACTGGTATTTCTGCTTTCCTTATTAACAGGATAATTTTTTTTGTTTTGTTTTGTTTTTTAAGAGTTATTTTATTTATTCACCCCCACCCCCTACCCCACCATTGTTTGCGCTCGCTGTCCGGTCTTTGTGTCCATTTGTTGTGTGCTTTCTGTGTCTGGTCATCTTCTCTTTAGGAGGCACCAGGAACCGGGTCAGGACCTCCTATGTGGGAGAGAGGCACTCAGTCTCTGTGTTTCCTCTTTGTGTCTCCTTTGTTGCGTCATCTTGTTGTGTCAGCTTACCGCACCAGCCTGTCACGCCAGCTGGCTGTCCTGTGCGTCTTCTCTAGGAGGTACCAGGAACTGAACCCAGGACTTCCCATGTGGTAGGCAGGAGTTCAATCGCTTGAGCCACATCTGCTTCCTTACAGGACAATCTTAGATTAAATTTACCTTGCATAAATTAAGTACTAGAAATAGCCAACAACTATTAGCCTTATTTTTTTTTTATTAGCCATATTTTTGATCCAAGTGTGTTAAATTTTACTTTTGAGAGAGAATGCTTAAAGTTTTCCCTTTGCAATCTTGTGGTGTTTAATTATTTGGGTAACCACCATTTAAATGCCATAATTGTGCTGAAGGAAATGCTTGGCAAAGGAAAGTAAAGGCTAGAGTGTGGTAGATTTATCAGTAACAAGAAAAAAAAAACACAATTATTTGGATTACCTGATAACTTAATGAAAATGGTATAAACAGTCTGTTTCCTAAGTGTAGAAAGAAGGTTGAAGTGACTAGTGAGGCGAAAAACTACTTGTGGCTTTCCAAGGAGTCAGAGAATCTACTCATTGTTCATTCAACATATTTATTGAGCTCCCACTATGTGCCAGTTCCTGTTCTAGGGACTACGGATAAAGCAGTGAACAAGACAAAAGCCCCACCCTCATAGGACGTTTTTGAGGGATGCACGCAATTAAATTACAAATGACAGTAAAATAAACTAGGTGATTGTTTTAGTCTCTTAGGCTGCTCAAAGCAAGTAGTTTGAAATGAGTCGGATTAAACATTGCGAATTTTTTCACTCATGGTTATGAGGCCAGGAAAATGTCCAAATCAAGGCATCATCAAGGCCATGCTTTCTTCCTGAAGACTGGCTGCTGGCGATCCTGGACTCTTCTGTCACATGGCAAGGCACATGGTGGTGTCTGCTGGTCTTCCTTCTCTTCTGGGTTTCCTTGCTTTCAACTTCTTGTTTCCATGGCTTTCTTTCTGTCTGAATTTCATTCCACTTATGAGGACTCCAGTAATATAATTAATACCCATCCTGACTGAGGTGGGTCACACCTTAACTGAAGTAGCCTCATGAAAACATCCTACTTATGGTGGGCTCACACCCACAGGAATGGATTAACTTAAGAACATGTTTTTTTGTGATGCATACAGCGTCAAACCACCACAGTGATTATAGATTGTAAGTATATAGGGTGGAGAACTGAAAAACAATGATAGAACAGGGTATGAGAAGGAGACTTTTTATATAACGTGGTCAAGGAAGGACTCTCTGAGAAGACATCAGACCCACACCTGCAAAATAGGACCATTGTCCCGATGATCCTAGACCAGATTGTACATATCTGACAGTATCAAAGTTGGCCAGCTTTGATACTGTAGATGACAATTAAGTAGGGGAAATCCTAATAAATGGAAGTGTGTTTATGTACTATAGGAAGATCAGGTAATGATGACTAGAGATAGGATTTTGTGACAAGTGAGCAACTTGAGCTCATGTCAGCAAGCTAACCAGGAGGGGCAAGGGCTATTTATTTATTGGTGGTAGGGTGTTAAATTTGTGATGGTAATACTTTGGTGTGAAGTTAGCAAATAAAGAATTGATATACTTGGAAGAGTTTAGAAGGCCTTGAAGTAGTAGTTCATACTTTCCTTATTAAAAGGACAATCTTAGATTAAATTATTACCTTTTAGGATCTTAGAGATTTGAAACCTTTTTCTTTTCTAGCATGGAACACATGTTGCATAGAGATAGGATAAGGTTCCAGGAATATGAAAATATGCTCCAAGAAAAAATGTTATTTCACTGAGAATTTTTAATTTGTCACAGGCGCCATGATAGCAGTGGGAGTGGACATTCAGCATTTGAGCCCCTGGTGGCCAATGGCGTCCCTGCTTCTTTTGTGCCTAAGTAAGTGAGAGACCATATAAATGTGATATAGACTATTTGGGAAAAGGACATCAGAGCTGTTGTCCTGTAGATTTTCTTTGCTGTTTGCATTGCTTTATTAGTTCAGGTTCTGATCTGCTTTCTGTCACTATAGATTAATGTGCACTTTCTAGAATATTATATAGGTGGAATCATACATTTAATCTTTAAATATTTAGCTTTTCCTTGCTGACTTTGTCAGATCTATTTCACTGAATTGTTAGCAAAATTAGAGTGTATCCTCTTCCCTTTAGTTACATTAAGAAAGGTGCCTGATTAGATCGTATGATACCTTAGAACAGGGGTTCTTAACCAGAGCTTGAATTGAAGGAAAAAAAAAAAAACCAATTTGTAATCTTTATTTTCTCTGACCTCTGATGTTGAGTGTCATAAATCTATCTGCCTCTACATTCTGAGAAAGGGTCCGGGGTCTTCACCTGATTGGCAAAGGGGTCCATGGAACAAAAAAAGGTTAAGAACCCCTGCCTTAGAAAATTATTGCCTTTGAGGGCACAGCTGATGATCTTTTCCCCTTTTATTAGGCCTGGGTCTCTGAAGAGAGGTCTCAATTCCCAGAGCTCAGATGACCACTTGAATAAGAGATCCCGCACCTCTTCCATGAGCTCCTTGATGAGCACATACACAGGCGGCATCCCTAGCTCCAGCCGTAATGCCATTACCAGTTCCTACAGCTCCTCTCGAGGTTTCTCTCAGGTACAGTAGCTCTGTGGTGTGTTGCGAATGGGCTCCCAGGGTTGGTCTTTAAGGTAACAGAAGACACAAACTCTTGAGTGCTAAATATAGACAAGTGGAACAGACTAAAAGCACAGTAGCAAAGCAGTGCATATATGAAAATTTGATACAAGACAGAGCTATGATTGTGGATAAATGGACAAAGGATGAACAATGCAACAAATGATATTAATTTAACTTAAAAATAGATTGAGGCTGGATTGCATTGGGTCCCCTAAAAAACTTATCCCACAGGCATTGTGGATTTAGTCAAAGTTTTTTGAACAAGAAATGGTTGTAATTCTCTTTTACAAAAGGGACGTACATAGTATAGAGTAGGGAACAGAACAAGCTTTGCTGCTAGACAGACGTGGGTTCAAATCTTTGTCCTGACACTTAGTAGCTGTAGGGTCTTTTAAACCCTTTTTCTTTTTAATTTCTGAAGGATTATTGTAAAGGTTAGAGGTAATGTTGGAAAAGCACCCTAAAATGTGCTTATCAATAAGTAGGCCCCCAATATATAGCATCTTAAAAAAAAGGAAAGGCCTGTATGGAAGAGGATTTTTGAGGGGAGAAAATCTGAAAATAAGTTTATCAGTCTAGGAGGCTATTATACTAATATAAAGGAAAGGTGAAGTCTGAGCCAGAGCAGTTATGGGAATGAAAAGAGAATAATAGTTAACCTTTATTTTGAGCACTTTTTCTGTGCTAGGCCTTAATACTAAGCACTTTACATGCATTTCCTCATTTAATCATCACAGTAGACCTATTAAGTACATATTATCCCTATTTTTAAAATCTTTATTATGTAAAATTTCAAATGTACATGGAAGAAGAGAAAATATAATAAACCCCTGTATAACTTCAATGATTAACAGCATTTTGTCAGTCTCTTCCACCCGTTCCTCTCAATTTGTTTTTGCTCTAGTTTTTAAAGCAAATTCCAGATGTGTAATTTCACCTCTAGGAAATTCAGGGTATATTTGACTGTTAAGGACTTTTAAAATCAATTAATAATCACAATACCATTATTAGTTAATATCAGTGTGTGTTCACATCACCCTAATTACCTAAAAACTCTTGCTTTGTTTGAATTAGGAAGCAAAGATCAGTTCATTACAGTTGATTGATATTGATATGTCTCTTAGGCTCTTTTAATCACATTTCCACTTCTCCTTTTTCATGCTTTTGAAAAACTGGGTCATTTTGTTCTGTAGAATTTCCCACCTTTGGGATATATTATGGATCATCTTGGTGTCCTTTTAACATGTACTCTGTCCCTTGTTTTCCTTGTAAATATATAGTTGGATTCTGAAGTTTGATTAGGTTCAAGTTCACCCACTTTTGCACAATACTTCAAAGTTGATGTGTACTTTTCCATTGCATCAGGCAAATAATGTCTGGTTGTCACTTTTTAAGTGATGTTAATATTGATCACTGGGGTCAGGTGTTGTCAGTCTGATTTATTCATCTTACATTTTCCTATCAATAGCTTTTCATCTGTTGATTTTAGCAGCAATTGATCATCTTTGCCTAGATCCATTGTTTTACTGGGTTGCAAAACAGTGATATTCTAACCCTGTCATTCCCTCTGTGTGTATTAGCTGAAATTCTATGTAGAGAACATTCCCTCATCAATAATTTGCTTACACTGAAATAAAACTCCTATAGGACTGGCAGGATAATAAGAAGGTGTTGGTAGCATAGGTAATTCAAGGTGACAAGAGTTTTGCTGTTTTCTTATAAACTGCTGAATTTTAATAAACATTTCATACTTTTCAATACATTGCAATTATTCTTTTTGATGCTCAGACTTTTCCAACTTTGGCCAGAAGGAGTCCGTTTATATTGGCTCCTATATTCTTTTAATTTGACCTAGCAGCCTTTGAGAGATATAGCTTTGTTGCTTTTTTTTTTTTTTTTTAAGTTAGTAAAAAGAATTTATTCGGGAAATGGGGGAAAGAACAGAGCTTGCTGAGAAATGGGAGAGAAATACACACCAAGACTTGTGTGGGCTCCTCTAGGTAGAGAGAGCCTTCATTGCTTTTTAAACCACCACCCTCCAAAAAAAAATCTATCTTGGACATTTCCAACCCATAACTGACATTGGTTGTTTCTTCAAGTAGCCGTGGTTTCCTTCAGTTGGAAATGATATTCAGAGACTATCTCCTAGACAGGTTCTAGGAGAGTTAAGTTATATATATCCTCTAGAAAGAGGAATTAAAGCACTAGTTCATTCTGATATTTCAAACTCAGATTTAAGATTACAGGATTTTTTTACATAATTTTTTTAATGTTTTATTTTTGTATATTCTTACACTAAAAACTTTAGTACATAATTACTTATTTGATCCTAATACAATCTTAACAATATCAGTATCATTATTAACAGTGAGACTTCTGAAAGCAGTTTAAGAATTATTTGTGATTCATTTTGTCCTTAGTATGTATCCTTCTGGTGATACTAGGGATGTACAATCAAAATAATGGTGTTTTAAAGTAATGTGAATTAATTGTTCTTTGTTTTGCCACTATCAATATATAGTAAGGTTTATTTGGTATTTTGAAGTTTTAGGGATTGCTATATTTTTTTCTTTCTAATAAAGTTATAATTATGTAAAATACTTAAATCATTCCGTAGAGCATATAATAAAACGTTATGTTCAGAGAAATCTATTTCCATCCCTTTCATGCCACCTGTTCTTTTATTTTTTTTTAATTTTTTTTTTTTTAACAGTGTTGTACTTACTCTAGACTGCCAACATTTGGAGTGTTCCATTTTTCTACTACTACAAATAATGCTGCAAAGAGTACTTTTGTTCATGTCATTTCCCACTTTGGCCATGCATTCATTATATTTCTGGGGTAGATTCCTGGAAGTCAGATTTCCAGGTCAAAGGTAAAACGCACATGTAATTTTGCTAGATATTGTACACTTCCCTTTCATAGTGTATGTACCATGTGGCATTCCCATCAGCATTGTTTAAGAGTGACCACTTCTCCACAGCCTCACCAACAGATTAAGTTGTCATAGTTTGAGGTTTTTCACCAACTTGACAGGTGAGGAATAGCATCTAATTGGTGTCCCTCATGAGTGAATTTGAGCATCTTTTCATGTGTTCAGTCATGATTTTCAGTTCTTTTTCCATGACTGTTGAGTTACGTCTTTTGCTCCTTTTTCTGAAGGGCTACTGGTCTTTTTCTTCTCGTTTTCAAAAGCTTTCATATATTAGAGAAACATAGTCCAGAGGAGTTAAATATTTAAATATAAAATAGAAATAGTAGATGAAACAGGCTTTTCATGTGTTTTTCGTAGGAGTGTCAATTGGTACATTTCTTTGGAGGGCCATGTGATGGTAATTGTTTTAGTCTGCCACAGAACTGCTGATGCAAAGTACCAAAAAATGTGTTGGCTTTTATAGAGGGGATTTATTTTGGGTAAACGCTTATTTCTGAGGTTGTGAAATATGTCCAAATCAAGGCACCATTAGAGATGCTTTCTCACCAAAGTCAGCGACTGGTGATCTTGGGGTCTTGCCACCTGAGAAAGCAAGATGGCGGCCAATCTCTGCCGAGGTCTCTGCCTTCCCCTCTGGGTGCACCATCTCCCAGAGCCCCACTGTAAGCTGTTAGCCATAGGGCTTTTCTCTTTCCGGACCTCCTTTCTTAGTCTGGGCTGCTCTGCTTTCTTCCTGAGCTCGGCTGTGGGCTATGAAGCATATGGCTGTCTCTTCAACCTTGAGCTGCTCTGTAGGCCTAGCCCCTCAGGGGCCTCTTTATGTGCCTCTGTGCTCTGCTGATTTTAGACTCCAAGACTTCTCTTGGCCTCTTGGGACTTCTGCCTTTCTGCAGCTGTAGGCAAAACTGGAGTCCTCTCGCTCACATGACTGGGTCAAAATGGCACAGTTCCCTTTTCCTGCGTGTCCAGCAAAAGGGCAGAAACGCAATCTTTGTCGCGCCTCACTGTAGTCCAATCAGAAGGGCCCCATGCCCACAGGAAGGATTAGTTCAAAACATAATCTTTTTCTTTTTGGGATTCATAAAAGAACTTCAAACTGTCACAGTAATTATCAGCATTAGTATGTGCCCTTTGATCCAGCAGGTCAACTTTGAGAAATTTATCCTACATAGAGACTGACATGTACAAGGATGTTGATTGTAGCATTGCTTAAATAGGGCCTGCATGGAAACAGTGTAAATGTACCTTTTCAGGGCACTGTTAAGTAACTAACTTACAGTACATCTATAAGTTGAAATACTGTGTAACTCTTAAAAAAGAATAAGGCTGCTTAATAGTACTGGTGGGGAATGATCTCAAAAATATGAAAAAGAACAAAGTGCAGAACTGTGTGTCTAGTGTCCTGTTATTTGTGTTTAATCTTATAATGTTCAAAGAATAATTCTGGCAAGGATATATTAGAAACTGGTAACAATTATTGAGATAAGGAAATTTACTTTTAACTGTATACATTTTCACTCATTGGAATTTGTAATATATGAAAGTATTACCTTTCCTGGTTTCAAAAAATGTTTAAGTCTAGATAACAAGTCAGGACTAAAATTTTCCTGCCCTGGCTCTCCTAGTCTACATTCCATAGGTACCTGTTATTAACATTTTTACTGTGTGTGCAAATACAATAATATACTTAATTTTTGAACTCTGTTTCACACGAGAGTCTAATGTACAGAAAAACATGAATCCTCAATGTACAGCTCCACATAATCACTGCCCAGGTCAAATAACAGAACATTTTCAACACCCAGAACATTTCCGCACACCTATTCCCAGTCACTACTCCTTCCCTCCTTCCTTCCTGAACATTAGCACCATATATAGTTTTCCCTGTTTTTGAATCTTTATATAAATGGAAACATAGAGTATGCATTCTTAGTTTTTGGTGTCTTTGAACTCAACATTTTCTTCCTGGGATTTATCCATTTTTGTTACATGTAGCAGTAGAACATTTGTTTTCATTTCTGTATACTGTTCCATTATATGAATTTACCACAGTTAATATTTATCCATTCTACCATTGGATATTTGGGTTCTAGTTTGGGGCAATTATGAATAATACTGCTGTGGGCATTTTTGTATAAATCTTTTGGTGCACATATGTAAAGTATTCATATGTTCAGTTTTAATAGATGTTCCTGAACAGTTTTTTCTAAGTGAGTGTTCCATTTATATTCCCACCAACAATGCATGAGATTTTTATTCCTGTTGTTCCATATCCTCACTAATGCTTGGTATGCCAGGCTCTTTAATTAGCCATTCTGGTGCAGGTGAAGTAGTATTTCATTGTGGTTTTCATTTGCATTTTCCTGATTTACAGTGAGGTGGAGTTATGAACTGTTTATTGGCCATTTGTATATCCTCTTTTAGGAACTGCCTGTTAAGTTTCTTGTCTCTTATCTATTAGGTTGTCTGTTTTTTTTCTGATTTGTATAAGTTCTTTATATATCCTACATAGAGGTCCTTTGCTAGCTATAATATGCGTTAGAACAAATAAGTGTCCTACTCTGTGGCTTGCCATTTCACTTTTTTAGTCTTTTCATTTATGGTTACTGTATTTTGTGTACTACTTAGGAAATGTCTGCCTACCCAAGGTCATGAAGATAATCTCCTATGATACCTTCTAGAAGCTTTATTATTTTACCTGGAAGCTTGCTTATTTCACCTGAAGTGGATTTTTATATATTGTGTTAGGTAGGGTTCAAAATTAAGTTTTTACATATAAATATCCATTTGACCCAGCAATGTTTATTAAAAAGGGCCATTCTTTCTCTACTGCTCTGCACACCACCTTGTCATAATTAAGTGACCTCATGTATGTGGGTCCATTTCTGGACTCAGTTCTGTTTCATTGGTCTATTTTTCCTACTTTTTTGTCACACAGACTTATAGAGACATATAAAGTCTTGATATCTAGTAGAATAAATCCTCCCACTTTCTCATTCCTCTCATTCTTCTTCAGGACTGTCCCTTTGCATTTCCATACAAGTTGTAGAATCAACTTAATTTCTACAAAAAAAAAAAAAATCTTGCTGAAGTGTTGAGATTGCCTTGAATCAACTGATTGACATCTTTACAATATGGAGTCTTCCAGTCTATTAACATGGTATATCCTCCATTTATTTAAGTCACCTTTAGCTTCTCTAAGTAGACATCTTCCAGATCTTCTGTTAGGTTTTTTCTTAGGTATAGGTTTTTTTATTGTTATAAATAGTATCTTTCTGTGAAATTTGATTATCTTTTAACTTTTGTTTCTAGTATATAGAATTGATTTTTGTATTCAGAAATTTTTCTCAATTCTGAATATTTATCTGTGTATTTTTCAGGATTTTTGTTTGTACGCTATCATGTTGTCTAAGTAATGATAGTTTTTTACCTTCCTTTCCAATCCTTATACCATTGGTTTATTTATACTTTATTGCAGTTGGTTAGGACAGTGTTATTCAGTTATTGTATAGCTGAATAGGAGTGATAGCAAACATCCTTGTCTTATTCTTCCTAATCTCAGAGGGAGCATTTTCTAGATTACATATTACATGTGATGGTTGGTAGATTTTTTTTTTATTTTTATTTTTATTTATTTATTTTTTTTAAGATCTCTTTTATTGGATTACAGAAGTTGCTTTTCCAAGGTTATATTGTCAAGGAACTAATCTTGGGGTCCATTCTATTATGTATTTTTCTGTTTTATTTATTATTTCTGCCTTTATAGATATTATTTATTTTTTCCTAGTTTCTTTGTGTTTGATTTGCTGGGAGTTTTTTTTTCCTCCTAACTTTAATAAGAATACTTAAATCATTTTTTTTTCCCCAGACTTTTCTCTTTTTTAACGTATGCATTTCAAGCGCTACATTTCCCTCTAAATTCACCTATAACTGCATCCCACACGTTTTGATATGTAGTATTTTCATTTTCATTCACTTCAATTTTTTTTTTAATTTCCATTGTGCTTTTTTTACTTTGACTCATGGGTACTTAGAAGTATATTTATTAAGTCTAAACAGTTCTCTATCTTTTTGTTACTGATTTCTAGCTTGAGTCCACTGGGTCAGTGGAGATATGCTCCTCTCAGTCTTTGAAATGTTTTCAGACTTGCTTTTTGGTCAAGCATTTGTTTAGTTTTGATAAATGTTCCAACTTCACTTGGTTATGGTTTATTTTTCTTGGAGTTCATTGTGCGATTTAATGTCTTTTGACAGTTTTGAAAATTCTCAGCTCTTTATCTCCTATTAGAGCAGTTTCAGGTTTATAGAAAAATCATGCAGAAAGTATAGAGTTCCATTATAGCTATTATCTCTTCAGATATTGTTCTGCCCTGTTTTCTCACCTGTCTTGGGTATTCACATACAAATGTTAAACCTTTATGCTGGATCCTATGTATGTCTTATCCCTTTGTGTTTTCTATCATTTTGTCTGCAAACTTCAGTTCTTCTGTCTTCTAGCTTTCTAATTTTCTTCAGCCTTGTGTAATCTGCTCGTTAACCCATTCATTGCATTCTTAATTTCAGTTATTATATTCTTCCATTCAAGAATTTCCATTTGATTTTTTTTTTTTTTTATTATCATTTGTCTGCCAAGATTCCCCATATTGTCATCTAAATCCTTAGAATCAACCAGTTACTCTACAGTCTTGTCTGATAACTCTAGTATTTGAATAACCTGTGGTCTGTTTCTAATGTCTGCTTTTTTCTCTCTCAGCTTGTGTGTTAAATATTATTTTCTCGTATATTTGATTTTTTTTTTTTTTTTTGGCTTTTTAAAAAAATTTTTTGAAGTATATCACTCATACATAGATATACATAAACAATAAGTATATAGTAATAGTTGTGAACTTACAAAACAAACATATACATAACTTCATACCTCACCCCACCACTAATACCTTGAGTGTAGTGAAAATTTTTTAACTAATGATGAAAGAGCATCCTCAAAATATTACTATTAACTAAAGTATCTTACATTTGGTATATTTTTCCCCCAACTCACCCTATTATTATTATTTTTTAATATATCATTTATACATGAACATACATAAACAATAAGTGTATAGTAAAAGTTGTGAACTTACAAAGTAAACATGCATAACATCAAACAGGGGTCCCACACATCAACCCACCACCAACACCTTGCATTGTTGTGAGACATTTGTTAAAAATTATGAAAGAATATTGTCAAAATCTTACTACTAACTGTAGTCCATATCTTACATTTGGTGTATTTTCTCTAGCTCTAGCTCACAAAGGACACTCTTGCATTTGTACCATTAATTCTTCTCAATCTCTGGGTTTACTGTGTTATTCAGTCCCTAGATTATTCTCTAGCTTTCTGTCAGTTGGCATTTACATCCCTAGACTACCATTTTCAGCCACATTACCATTTATAAACCAGTTGTTAATTACTATAACATGTTACCACCAACTGTATACCTTTCCATACTTTTACAGTCAAGTTAATTAAAACTTCTATATACATTAAGTAGTCCATTTCAGTCCTTCTCTTATCTCCTTTAAGAATCCACCACCTACCACCATGTCTTGAAGATGTTTTCCTACATTTTCTTCTAGAAGCTTTATGGTTCTTGCTTTTATATTTAGGTGTTTGATGCATTTTGAGTTAATTTTTGTATAAGGTGCAAGATAGGTGTCCTTTTTCTTTCTTTTGGCTATGGATATCCAGTTCTCCCAACACCATTTGTTGAATGGACTGTTCTGCCTGAGCTGGGTGGGTTTGACAGGCTTGTCAAAAATCACTTGACCCTAGATGTAAGGGTCTGTTTCTGAACCATCACTTCAGTTCCTTTGGTCTATGTGTCTGTCTTTATGCCAGTACCATGCTGTTTTTACCACTGTAGCTAGGTAATATGACTTAAAATCTGGAAGAGAGAGTTCTCCAACTTCGCTTTTTCTTTTTAAGATGTTCTGGCTATCAGGTTTCTTACCCTTCCAAATAATTTTTTTTTGGAAGTGGAGCTGCAACTCCTACTCTACAGCTCAATGGACTTACCCAGGACACCTGGCAGGGAGATGATGATGGACGGCCATCCCAGGGAATAGAGAGAGTCTGCAGCTGCAGGCAGGATAATCCCATCCATCTTATCCAGGGGATATAAGCCCCCTCTCACTTGGAGGTGGAGTGGACATCACCATACCAGACTCCTGAGTATGGAGGCAAGAGCTATGGACTAGAGTAGACTTACTCATATTCTGTAATAGACATATTGTGATTCAAACAATGGAAGAAATTACATTAATGTCGAGCCAGTGGCCACTGGACTCTTTGGGGGCAGGGAGAGGGAAAAGCAGTTGTAATACAGGGGTTTTTTCGGGACTTGGGAATTATCCTGAGTGACATTGCAATGACAGAAACAGGCCATTTTATATCAGCATATAACATGCAGAACTGTGTGGGAGAGTATGGTCTACAATGTGAACTGTGGTCCACGCTTAGTGGCAAAGCCCCAGGATGTGTATATGCATTTCAGGTGATGTGCCACACTAATGAAGGATGTTTTGTGGGAGGTTGTGGGAGGTGGGGCATATGGGAATCTCTATACTTTTTGTGTAACATTTATGTAATCTGAAGTATCTTTTAAAAAATAAAAAAAAATATTAAAAAAAAGTAATGCATGAACAAACTAAAAAAAAGTTAATTTGTATTAATAAATATAACTTAGATTATCATATACTTGGGGGAAAAAAAAGATTTATTTGTTTACTTTTTTTATCCATTTTAAACGCCCCCTCCACCCCGTTTTTGTTGTTTTATGTCCATTCACTGGGCAATTCTCTGTGTCTGTTTCCTGCCTTCTCTTCTCATCCTTCTCCTCCTGTCTTCACTGGGATTCGGTCCTGGAAACCTTTCATGTGGGAGAGAGGCGTTCTGCCACCTGTGCCACTTTAATTCCTGGTTTTTCGGCGCATCTTGTCTTGGCTCTCCCCGTGTCACTTTCCTCGTACATCGTCATCTTGCTGCGTGGCTTGGGTGGGGCCTGGCGGCACATCAGTGCACTGGACCTGGGGGCTTGCTGGCTCGCGGGGCCTGACAGCATGTCCGCACGCCTTCTATACTTTTCTTTATTTTTACTGGGAGGTCCCTGGGCTCAAACCCAGGTCCCTCCATATGGGAGCCAGACACCCAACCATTTGAGCCACGTCTGCACCGCCCCCTCCCATAAATAAATTTAATAATCATGTTTTCCATTTATTTAAAAAATCGTGGTGGAATTTTTATCAGGATTGCATTGGATCTGTATATCCATTTGGGTAGAATTGACATCTTACTGATACTTAGTCTTCCAATCCATGAGCATGGAATGGAATGTTCTTCCAATTATTTACGTCCTTTTTTTATTTCTTTTTAAAAATGCATTGTAGTTTTCTGAATACAAGTGCTTTACATTGTTGGTTAAGTTTATTCCTAAATATTTGATTCTTTTAGTTGCTGTTGTAAATGAAATTTTTCTTCCTGACTTCCTCCAAAGATTGCACAATGTCCTTTTGTCCTTCCAACCCTATTGTATTGCTGAAAGCTTTTCTTAGCTTCTTGGACTCTCAACTGCAGCTTTTAACTTTTGGAATTGGTATTCACCTCGAGGAAAAAAGAAGGCCCAAATGTGGGGCTCACCTCATGGCTCCTATTCTGTCTTGTCTCTGAAATGTCTCACTGCTTCGGTAGCTTTTCCTTCAATTTTGAGCATAAGTTTCTTTGAAATGGCCTAGACGTCAGCTATTTTTAAATCTCTCAATTTCTTTATTTTGAAGGTTCTCTTGTAAAGAAAATTTTAATGAAGTAGTGAATAACCCTTCATACTTGGTGTAAGCGGTGGTGTAGATACTTGACCTAATTGTATTTTTTTTTTTTTTTTTTTCAGAAGAAGGCTAGTAAATACCCAAATCTGCATCTGCCCAAATTTAGAAATCGTAGCTTCAATATTATAAAGTTAGAAATGTTTGACCCATGCTAGTAATAGAAGGTAAACTGTCCTCAGACCTCATTGTGCCTGCCATTGATATCACCATGTGTCTTATTAGACTTATCATTTTCCAAATTCAAAACAGTAATCCTGGCATTTGAAGTTTCAATTCCCTAGCTTACATTTCTAACCCTGTCCCTTATAATTACATACCCTATGGTTAAACCACACTGGAATGTATATTATCTTCTAAGAATACCTAATTCTAATTCTTTTTCCTGCTTCTTTCCCTTTCCTTGTCCTATTCTCTGTCTGGAGTTATCTATCACTGCCGGCCTGTAAGTTTATCTTTCTTCAGGTGTTTTTGTTAAATTATGAAGGACCATCTCGAGTATCATATTTGTCCTTTCTTGATACTGTCAACAATATATAATCTCTCTCTTCTTGGACTCCTTTTTAGGGATCTTTTTTATCTCTTGGCTATTTCAGTGAGTTTATGTACTTGCCTTGCCTGTCTCCTTTCCAGATTGTAAATTTCTTGATGGTGGCAACAGACTTGCTTATCTTGACAGTCTCTATAACTGGTTTAGTGCCTTTATGAAGTAGGGACCTGGTAAATATAAATTGAATTAAAATACAGAGCTAAATTGGCTGCCAAATACATAGATTGACTGTATTTCTTCTTTTTATGACTTGCCTTGTCATATTGTTTATCCAATTTTCATTTGATGTGTTCATTATATTTATTGCAAGATTTCTTTTTTGTTTGTTTTACATGTTAAGGATGTTAACTCTTGTCACTTATTTCTGGAGAGAGAGTGTGTGTGTGTGTGTGTGTGTGTGTGTGTGTATACAGTGTATGAAGTAAAGATATAACATCTTTCTCCTAATTATTGTACCAACTTGTCCTCAACCCTGGCTAAACATGAGAATCATCTTTGGAACTTTGTTGAAAAATAGAAGGCATAAGACCCAAGTAGTTGTGTTTTTTAAGTCCCACAAGTAACTGATGAGCAGTCAAGATAATTCTGTTCCCTATAATCCCACATTTTTCAAACCGGTGTTTGCTCAGCCTTTCCAAATGGCTGTCCCTTCTTGTTCTGAACCTGAGTATAATATAAAAATCTGTTACTGATGTGTGATCATTTTGCTCAAGCTCATTCTGGGCCCTGGGTTTCCTGGTATTAGTTTTATAGAGTGCTCTTCTACTGTTTTGCCACCTGTCTTTGACTTTAGGCCCCTCTTTTTCTCTTTCAAACTCTGATTAAGGATTGTCTTCCTGTTTGTGCTTGTATGATACAATTATTACTAGAAATCACTAGAAGCATTTCAGTAGGAAAAAATGTCTAAGGTGATAGTATCCTTGTAATCAGGCAGAAGTACTTATGATCCACCTGGTGGAAGAGATAATGATAAATACCATACATATTTTAGCATTCCATTACAATTTTAGACTTTTTTTGCTTCCATAATTATTAATACTGGCAATTGATTTTCTTTTGGGTATTCTCCACAAAAATAAAACATTTTTTAATAGCTTAGAAAGAAACTTTATTGACAGTGATGAATAGAAAACTGCAAAATTATGTAGAGGGTCAGGGGTTAAATTATCAACTAGGCTCAGTCATGCTACTTTCTGTCTGACTTTTAGCTATGGAAAAGAAGTGGTCCCAGTTCATCGCCCTTCTCTAGCCCAGCCTCATCCCGCCCCCAAACACCAGAAAGGCCAGCAAAGAAAATAAGGTAATTAGCATTCTCCTTCGTTTCTTATTTGCTATATGGACTAATGGGGGGTTAGGAAGGGAGGGATATTTATTTGGCTTTTAGACTTTGTGCTCTTCTGACTTGGAGAATCAAAGAAAGTAATATATAGGAAAAGGACAGTGAAGCATGCCCTTGAATTGCTATCATCTCACAACACCTAAAAATTCCATCAACTGCCTCCCCTCCCCTCTGTAGTAATTTTCTTTTGACTTCTTAATGCAATGTCTGTTTATTTTGTATCCAGACATACTGAGTTGTGAAAGCTCAGTCTAGGCTTTAGACCCTTGGTAGTTAGAAGGGTACCTGAAGTTATCCAGTACTTTCATCAGGAAGATGTTTGAACTTAATTCTGCCTTTCTTCTTACAGAGAAGAGGAGCTTTATCATCATTCTAGTTCTTCAACCCCACTGGTAACAGACAAGGAGTCCCAGGGAGAAAAAGGTAAGTTTATGAACGAGCAAGAGTAGTGTGTAATTGTGGTGTTAGACGTGTTTATGGAGGAGATATAGTCTAATAACTACTCAGAAGACATGTCATGCTCTGATTTAGGGCATGGTAGATACAGAGATAAATGTTCCTCTCCTTCAAAAGTTTATACTCTGATAAGGGAAAAAAGTAACATAGACAAATGCAGAATAACATGATAACTATGGGATGGAGATCAGCTAAGTTCAAGGTGTCTGTGACAGAGCCAGTAATTATTGTCCAGTAAGCAGTTGTATATGTACATTTGGAGCAATTATCTCTTTATATCCACTTGACTATTAGAAATAATCTTGCCAGCACCATCCAGGAGCGCAAACCGTGGAAGAAAGAAACTTTATCTTTTCAGAGATACCCAGTGAAAATTCAGTGTTAAAACTAAGTAGATAGACAAAATTATTCCTTTCTGGAAGAAGGGAGGTTAAAAAACAAGTCTATATTTCTTTCCCTAGTTGCAGATACAGCCTCATGGAAGAAGCAAAACTTGTTGAATTCCCCATGTTCACCCAGCAGCTCTGGGCAGCGTAAACGGAAGATTCAGCTGCTGCCCTCGCGGCGAGGAGACCAGCTGACCTTGGTATGGTCTTTTCCATCTACCCATCCCCACTCCATTTTCTCACCCAAGCCTTAACCAGTGAGCTTTTGGAAACCCAAGGACAAATTATTCTTAGGAAGGTGAAGTACAGGTTTTTTCTGATTTACCTGACTCTTCTTTTCTCTTTGGTAGCCTCCACCTCCTCAGCTTGGTTATTCAATCACTGCCGAAGACTTGGACTTGGAAAAGAAAGCTTCATTACAGTGGTTTAACAAGGTCTTGGAGGATAAGACCGGTAAGGAATATAGATGTATTTCACACTTCAGGCATAGTTTTCTGTTGTTGTTTTAAAGGGTTGCTCTGGAAAAATCCTGGGAGAAGTTCCATGTTTTCTTTTGGTCTTTCTCATCTGAGAAGTACATTTGGGTCTTCACTGAAGCCTGGAGAATAATGAGCATTGAGATTGAGGGGAAGCATTTCTAGATGAGTTATCCTGAGACTTTGAACACCCCCATGTCCTATGATAGGCCATTTGGAAAGAATGTCCAAACAAGGGAAGATGATTACATCGCTTCTTTCTTCCGTAGATGGAGCCTTGAACTCTGTCACTGAGAACCCACCTACCACTACTCAGCCTTCTTTTAATTTTACCCTGCCTGCTGCTGGGACTCCTTCCTCTCCAGCTCCACTCCCATCCCTAAGCACTAACCCACTCCTAGAGAGCTTGAAGAAAATGCAGAATGCCCCAAGCCCACCATCGTCCTGCCCAGGTGAGTGGGAAAGTTTCCCTTGGAGCATGTGATAATTTCAACCTTTTTGAGCACCAACCTTTGTTTAGGTCAAAATGAAAGCATCTTGTCTGTCACTCTCGAGATATTAGTCTAAAGGTTCAGCCTATGCTGGCTTACCAAACTTGAGCTGGGCAAGGTCAAAAACTTCAGAATTCTCTATCAGGAAATTTTAGGGAAGGTGGACTGTGGCATTAAAGCTGGGGAAGGCAACTTAATTTGGTAATCAAATGGCTCTTGATTTGAAACCAATTCCCTTAACTACTCTGAGCCTTACTGTCTTCCTCTATAAAATGAGCATAACGCTTATCTTATGTTTCTTTGAAATGTAAATGTGCTGACATGGTTAAGATGTCTTGTTTCATAATAATTAGACCACAGATACAAAATAATACTAATTCCTTTTCATTCTATTTTCAAAGGGCCTGTTGATTGTCCCAGTGCCGTGCCTTCCTGGCACTGCATACACACCTGTCATTGCACTGACACATGGTAGTGTAGGCTAGCTGTTCCACTTCTCCCAGGGCTCCAGGGCAGAGACTGTCTCATTCTTGGTTG
Source organism: Tolypeutes matacus (assembly GCA_026826555.1). Lineage (NCBI taxonomy): Eukaryota > Metazoa > Chordata > Mammalia > Cingulata > Chlamyphoridae > Tolypeutes > Tolypeutes matacus. The sequence goes on from JAKSZT010017954.1 coordinate 2,736,131, forward strand.
TGTGCTCTGCATTTGGCACCTGGTAGGTGAACATAGCAAAACTTTGTTTGATGAATCAGGTGTATCTAGGTAAGTAACAAGACTTAAGGGTTCAGGTGATTGGATATCCCTCATTCTCCACACATTTAATCCCCAATTAGGGCAAGTTTTATCCCCTTCTGTCTGTCTTATGATCTGAGAACACTTCTGTGATTTACTTTAAGGGCCTGTGTTGACGGACTCCTGAATCCCTAGCACTGTGCTAGGCACAGGGAAGAGTATACAAAAGTATTGAATCCCTTCACATTTGAAGCACTCCGAATTCACTCAGTAAATCCCTCTACTCTTCTTTGCAGAATCTGCTGGAGTGGCAACCACTGCGGCCCTTTTGCCTCTGAAGACTCCCAGCCTTCCGGCCCCTCTTGGGTCTTCACAGTCAGGGCCCCTTGTGGGTACCTCTTCAGACTCAAAATCCACAGCCACTCCCACAGGGCTGACCCCTGCTGCTTCCACGATGCCAGTCCCTGACACCACCAAATCACCTCCAGCCCCTCAGGCTGAGACGCCTACCACATCCCAAGCCCCATCTGCCCTGTTCCTCACCCCCAAGCCAAATAGTCTTTTGGGAATGCTGAGCACCCCAACTTCTAGCCCTTCTGCTTCTGCAGCTCCTGCAGTTCCTGCAGCTCCTGATGTGTCTTCAGCAACTCCCATGTTCAAACCCATTTTCGAGGCCCCACCCAAAAGCGAGAATGAAGGCCCCTTGCCTTCTGGTCCTTCAGTTACAACTGCAGCATCTTCCAGCTCTGCCCTTCCCAAGACTTCTGGCACCTCAACCCCCACTTTCAAGCCCGTGTTTGGCAGTCTGGGGCCACCTGCATCTGTGCCCTTGCCCACTCCTTTCTCCTTCAAGCAAACAACTACTCCAGCCACTACCACAACTGCCCCTCTCTTCACTGGCCTGTCCAGTGCCACCTCTACAGTGGCTTCCATCACCAGAGCTAGTACGTCCACAGACTCTGCTTCAAAGCCTGCTTTTGGCTTTGGTGTGAATAATGTGACTAGCACCACTACTTCCACCTCCCAGCCTTTCCTCTTTGGGGCTCCCTCTGCCTCTGGTGCTAGCTTTACCCCAGCTGTGGGTTCCATCTTCCAATTTGGCAAGCCTCCTGCCATGCCTACTTCAACAACAGTCACCACCTTTGGCCAGTCCCTTCCTAGTGCTGTTCAGACAGCCCCCAGCAGCAGCACGGCCAGCTTTAGTGGTTTTGGCAGCACCCTGACCACCTCCGCTCCAGTCACCACCAGCCAGCCCACGCTGACATTCAGTAGCACCACCACCCCAACATTCAACATTCCCTTTGGCTCAAGCAGCAAGCCTCCTCTCCCATCATACCCAGGAGCCAGCCCCTCGCCTGCATTTGGGGCCACTGATGGGCAGCAGCAGGGGACCACCAAGCCAGCCCTTGCCCCTAGCTTTGGCAGCTCTTTTACTTTTGGAAACTCTGCAGCCCCGGCCCCAGCTGCAACTCCAGCACCTACCCCAGTGCAACCCAACTTTGGCAGCACTACGCAGTCAGCTTTCGGTGGTTTGAAACCCTCAGCTTCTACCTTTGGCACCCCTACCAGTACCCAGCCAGCCTTTGGCAGCACCACAGCTGTTTTCTCCTTTGGTGCAGCCACCAGCTCTGGCTTTGGAGCTACAACCCAAACCACCAGCAGTGGGACAAGTAGCTCAGTGTTTGGCAGCACAACACCATCGCCCTTCACATTTGGGGGATCTGTAGCCCCAACCAGCAGCGGAGGCTTTGGGGTCAGTGTGGCCACCCCAGGCACCAGCGCCACCTCTGGAGCATTCAGCTTTGGAACAGGACAGAGCGGGACCACCGGTACCACAACCCCCTTTGGGGGAGCCTTGAGTCAGAGCACTTTGGGCACACCTGGCCAGAGCACGCCCTTTGCCTTCAGTGTGGCCAGCACGCCTGAGAGCAAACCTGTGTTTGGAGGTAAGCTGAGGAATTGGTTGGGTCTCCTCGGCCAGGCACTGCTTTCAGTGCTAGCACAATGTCTGCTCTTAGGAAGCTTCCACAACAGGGTGGAGGCATTAACTGTGTAAACAAACTAAACATCAGGCAGCAATAAATGTTTTGATAAAAATAGGTAATTAATGACTATGGAGGAGCTAGTGTCAATTTCAGTGATCAAAGAAGACTTTTCTGAAAAAGTAACAAATTTAAGCTGAGACCATATTTGTAACAAGAAGGGGTTGGGAGTATAGAGGGCAGCAAAGGGAGAACATTGCAGGCACAGGGTTAATCAGTGCAAAGGCCCAAAGGCAGAAGCCAGCTTGGTATGTTCACAAACAGAAAAGGCAAGTGTGGCTAAAGGTTTAAAATTGGGGGGAATAGTACAGAACGAAGTCACAAGGCAGGCAGAACCGAGTTATTCGTGGCCAGGGTTCAGTCAGTGTTTGGGTTGAAATATTAAGGGAAAATCATTGTAGAATTTCAAGCAGAATGGTGTGATCTTATTTGCCATGTGGCAAGAAAGATACCTGCCCCATCTCCAGGTCCCCCTTGGGAGGGGACTAGAGCAATGTCATTCCAGAACAGCCAGGAGTCAGGGCAAGAAGATGAGGGGAAAGGAGTTTGCTGATGACTGCGATTCCAGAGGACACCACAGGAAGACTAGGGGACTTACAGGGGGGTGTTGGAAGGCTCTGGCTTCTAGAGGGGAGGGGCAAGTAAACAGGGAGAAGAGGCAGGACGAGAGTAGTCCTGATAGAAGGAGCCTGATCAGGCCGGAAGGTGGGGGGCCACCGAGTGTTCCCTTCTGCAGTGTCCAGTGTGTGGTGTGACAGCCCAGGGAGCCCAGAGACCCCACTCCTCCGGGCCAGGAGAGAAGGCAGCACCTGGGGACCTTTTCTCTGGCAACACAGCAGGCAGAGAGAGGCGGGCTTACCTGGAGCACCAGACCTTAAGACTTGATTGTCTCCTGCAGTCCCTTATGGTGGCGTGAGCCAGGAACAGGCATCCAGGGCTAAAAACCCTTCTGACAAGGAAAATGCCCCAGTGGAGAGCAAACCTCCCACCGAGTTCTTGGTCTGTTTTGATGTCCTTTGCTCACTGGCCTCCTCTCTCTAGGCACTTCCACGCCCACCTTTGGTCAGAACTCTGCTGCCCATGGAGTGGGCACGTCAGGCAGCAGTCTCTCCTTTGGGGCATCCTCAGCACCCGCCCAGGGCTTTGTTGGAGTCGGGACCTTCGGTAAGCAGCAAGTCTCTGTTGCCAGTGACCTGCTTAGCTTCTCTAGGGAGCAATTGGGGTGGCAGATTCCTGGCTATCTGGAGACCAGGGTCCTAAGTGTGCGAAAGATGTGGTCAGGCTGGGAGCATGGAGGTGGACAGCAGAGCTGTCCTCGTGTGGAAGTTCCAGTCCACCAGGGAAGCCAGGTTTAAACAAATTCCTAGGCCTCACTCCTAGACTGTCTTTCTTATACACAGTTCTGAAATTTTGTATTTTAAATAGCATCCCTCCAAGTGATTCTGATGCAGCTTTGGAAGCTCTATTCATGCAGGCACTTAGTGTTCTAATATCTGCCCAACTTTGCAGAGATTGGGGCACCAATGTTTTCAGGTACCAGCTGCCCTGACGAGATTTCTGTTGACTCTTTCCAGGATCAACGGCCCCTTCATTTTCCATTGGTGCGGGATCCAAGACCCCAGGGGCTCGACAACGACTGCAAGCCCGAAGGCAACACACTCGCAAAAAATAGACTTTGTACTCTGCCCCCAGTTTCCCCTCACCTCTACCCCACCCCCATTTCTGGACCTCAGCACCTGCTGAGAAGAGCCTCTACTCCTTCTAGTTCCAAAAAACAAACTTGCCCCAAATCTCTGGCTTCAGCCACAAAGGAGGTAGTGGCCGCCTTGGGGGCCCTGTCCCTCCTCCATAAGGAAGTGGAGGCCTCAGGCCTCCTGAGGCAGGGTGAGGCAGGGCAGAAACCAGCACCTTTACTTGAACAGTTCCAAGGGTGAGGCTGGAGAACTAAAACCTCTGTACATATTGTCTGCTTACTTCCCTGACTCTTGTTTAGGGTATAAACTTAGTCAGGGGCCTCCCTTCCCAGCCTTTTCCCTAAGAGCCTTCATTCCTGGAGGGGAGAAGGTACAGCTCTTACCCACTTCTTGCACCCCTGGGTATGCATTTGATGGGCATGGGGGGAATAGGTTATCGCTAAAGCTTTACCTTGCTTGGCTTGGCTGTAAGAAGTGGTTCACTTCCTCTGTCCCTTTAGGGGAGACCGTTTCCCCATTTCTTGCTGCTTTATCCCTCACTGGTTCCCTGCAGGATCTATTCCTTTTTAAATGACCTTGAACCTAGCTTTGCCTTGGAGAACCCTATGGGTGCTGTTCCTGCTGTCACGTTTCCTCCGGCCAAGTCTAAGTCAGTGTTTCATCCCCAACCCTCTGCCAGTTTGGCCCTAAAAGCCTGGTGGCTCAAGACTGTTAGCCTGGCAGACACAGAGGTGAGATACCTCGCTCCAGGAGAGGGAAGCCCTGGACCAGTTTTCCCCCAGCCTTGGAGCAGGCAGGATGCCCACTGCTGCTTTCAGCTGCCACCTCCCCCCTCCTCCCAGTCTGCCTCATTGGGCCCCATGTCTGCCTCTCCAGGATTGTATGTTAAAGCCTTGTCCTGTGTTATTTTGTCTGATGCTCATGTCTATTGCTCTTTGAATCAAGTTTGGAGGAAGAATTGAATTGTATGAGTGGCGGCATGTTGGTAGTGCCGGACTTAACTGTTTCAAGTTTTCTGGGGCCTAGCTAATTGAATGTGGAAAGTAGCACCACGTGACAGCTACTAGTGCCGACTCCTGAATTTTCAAATGGTGTTTTGACTTTAAGGGCTGGCAGCCCAGGAGGATGGGGCCCATGGGGAGCAAAGACCCCTTCCCCCTGCAATTTCTCTCCTCCTCTGAGACCTCACTGTAGGCTGGCTCACTCTTAATATATGTTAGGATACCTAAGTTAACGAACCATACTTTAAAATTGTATTTTGTTTTTCCAAATAGAGCCCTCTCCACCCCCTACCCCTTCCCCTTTTCTTCCTTTGCTCCCAAACCCCAGGCCCAAGAGCCTTGCTGCCATGCCCATCCTCTTTGGGAGAAGTATGAATGCGTGTGTCTAAATTAAAAGAAAAAAATATTTAAACATTTTTTAACAAAATAAAAATTTATTTTTGTATTTAAGCTAAATTGCCTTTTAAATTCCTTCAAGCTTGGTTCATTGAGGTGGTTAAGTATAAAGCTATTGACTAGGAATTAGCTGTATAGTTAAGTTATGCCTGTGTGAAGAAGAGACTTAAATGCTGTCCCGGGCAGTTTTCCTGAGGGACTAGAGCTTCTTCTGGACACATTATATAAAATGTAACTTACTTTATAATAATGTGATGTAGATGTAACAAGCCTCCCCTCCCCACCTTGTGACTGAGGTTGAATGTTTAGTGCAGGGACTGCCCCTTCCCACCAAGAAGAGTGCTAAAGTTTGCCATGTTCATCTTTAACTGTGTGGAGCTGAGGAGGGAGCCTGAACCTCAAGTCCCAAATAAGTACTTAGTAGGATTGGAAGGGTGGGGGTGGGGCACGGGTATAGAAATCAAGCCTCTACCTACCTGTACCTTATGTAAGGTAGCTCCTTGAGTTTTAGTATTCTGAGCTAGTTTTACCTCAGTTCCACAAGCAGGACAGCTGGTCCAGGAGCCCACTGCAGAGGGTGTCCTGGCATGGCCTGAGTGTGTGTGCGTGTACATGTATGTGCAATGGATAGGGGTCTTTCCATTACAAATAAAGACTTAATTCCTGTTGAGTCTAGTTGAATTTTTAGTATGAATGTGCAAGTTTTCTCCTTATGTCAGTAAGAATAAAAAAAAACTGACCTATCATAGACCATGTTCTGCCTTTTATTTTTGTGGGCCACACTTCTCTCTCACCAGCAAGAACATGGGAAGGGGACCCAAAGAGCTAAGAAAAACCACTCTTGTCTTTCCAGCTAGAGAAACAGGCTTAGCAGTTTATTCCCTACAGCAATAAAGTTAGTCTTTGAAAACCCTGGAGCACCTGCTATGTGGAAGGCAGGTTGCTAGGACCAGCCATGGGTTTTTGCCGCCACTTCTTTCTCTTTGGGGCTGGGCTGGGCTGAAGTCCTGCCACCAGTGCTTCGGTCTGCGAAGCTGAGCTAGAATAAAGTACAGAAATTAGCTGTGACCTCTTCCAGGATCACACAGGTAGGCGCTCACCTCACTCACCTTGGTATCTCCTCAACCCGTTCAAGTACAGCGATGAAGAAGCCACCAGTGAGTGTGGTCTCAGGGGAGGCCCGGAGGCAGTGTTCAGCTCCTGGAAAAGTGCTCATGCCTCGGTGGGGCCAGGAGGGAAGGGCAGGAGCTAGCCTGGGGAGAAGAAATAACAGACTTTGAAGTGAAAGAGCAGCTTCTCCTCCCTGAGCCCTTGGTGGATACCTGTTACCTGAAGGTGCCCGGGCTCTGCTGCAGGGCATCTCGTACCACATCTTCATTCTCCTCCTGGCAAAGGGAACACGTGGAATAGACAAGGCGCTGCAAGGAGGGGAAAGTGAGTGCATGGCGGAGGGCACGCTGCTGGAATCCTGCCAGGGCCTGCAAACGTTCCTTGCTAGGGGTACCTGCCCCAGGCTCCTCCAGCTGTCTGGTCAACATACCTAAGGAAAAGAGTGTGTCAATTCTAGACCTTTCCAGTCTGCCTGAACTGAAGTCTCCACTTTAGAAACAAAAACATTTGCCCAGGGACACAAGGTAATAGAGAACTAAATCTGAGACCAAAACGAACTACAACCCCATCAGCTCTAGGCTTCTCTGGATCCGTGAGCCCCTCTGCCACACCTGCTCCCCATCTCACCAGAACCACTACAAGAAGGATCCAGCAAGATGTACTGGACTTGGCGGTAACGGTGGTCTGAGGGTGAGACTGCCAGGAAGTCCTCCTCGGCTAACTCACAGCAGGAGACCCCCGCCCGGGCCAGCAGGGTAGCCATAGATGCCAGCCGCTTGGCATCCAGGTCAAAGGCGAAGATCTTCCTGGGGAAAAGGTCAGAGTTGAGGTGAGCTGAGGATTTCGGGAGCATCTAAGGGCCACTGGTGAGGGGAGAGATGACTTTACTCAGAGGAAAAGTTGATTCACATGCAGTGCACATGCTACAAAGGGGCTTATCCACAGTTCTTTTTTTTTTAAAGATTTTATTTATTTATTCATTTATTTATCCCCCCCTTGCTGCCTGCGCTCGCTGGGTCAGCCAACCACACCGTGCGGGCGGGCCTGCCCTCACCAGGAGGCCCCGGGAACCGAACCCGGGGCCCCCCACATGGCAAACGGGAGCCCCACTGATTGAGCCACAGCCGCCCCCCTTATCCACAGTTCTGACATATGCAACGCTACAATGTACATGAAGTCAGGACCCACAGGAAAGAGTTATGTAAATGGCCTACAAAGGGTCGGTGGTCAGAGGTGACTGGCCAAGGATTCTGCCCTGGGCTGAAGGAGCCGTAGCACACCTGTAATATAGTAGGTGGCTGGCTTGGGTCATACCACAACCTGCCCCCAGTCCAGAAGTCCCTTGTTCTCCTTACAAAATACAGCATCAGGTCCCAGCCCTTCCTTCTGCATCCCACAGACCATGGCACTCACCCTTGGTTCTTCAGAAGAGCAGCCAAGTGACTGGTCTTATTGCCCGGGGCAGCACATGCATCGATAACATGGGACCCTGGCGGAGGAGCCAGCAGCATGGCAGGGAGGCAGCTGGCCTGGCAGGCAAAGCACAGCCGCTGGGTGAGCAGAGACCCCAGTCCTGTCACTCCCCCACCAGCTCTCTTTTCCACTCCTCTTCCCTACCTTGTCTTGGAGGATGAGGTGACCGGCTTGGTACAGGGGATGTTCGTGCAGATCTGTCTGGGCAGGAAACACAAGCAGCTCTGGCAACAAGGGATCCAGAAGAAAACGCTTCCCCCTCAGGGTCCGTATGTCGTCAAAGCTGCCAGGGAAGAGGTTAGAGACAGGTAATAACTTAGTTCAACGTACATTTCCTGAATTCTTCCACACTGGGCATGAGGTTGGACACTTCACATGTTTCCCTATATTTAACTGCTCATTCATGCAACAAATATTTAAAACTACTGTGAAAAAACAAGCAGCCTGAAAAGACAAGAGGCACCAGTTAAGGGAATGGGTTCTCAAGCCAGGTGATGGCTTCAGAATCCCACCTCCACCATTTATTAGCAGCGGGAGCTTGGGCAAGTAACGTACTCTCTAAGCCTCAGTTTACACTTCCATAAAATGGAGTGATAGCTACCCTAGAGGGTGGTTGTGTGGATTAAGTGAGTTAACGCGTGCAAAATACCTGGGGAAAAAGTATTGGCACAAATTAAGTACTGGGTAAATGTTAGTCATTACTATTAAAGCATAACTTTTGGGAAAGGGTATTATTTTACAGGGAGAAGAGAGATACAGAGGAGGTGGGACCTGAGCCGACTCCTGACGGAGAGTTCTGTGAGAGGCTGAGGGTAAAGCTATATTCACTATAACTTTGCAAGGGAGTATTGTTTACTCCATCTGACTAATGTAGAAACAAGCCTAGCAAATAATATGCCTCAATTCAGAAAGCTATCACGTGGTAGAGGTCAAATTCAAACCCTTCTCTACTTTACCACCCTGGTTTCCAAACAATGTGCTAAGAGGCAGGAGGAGGAACATCTAAGAGACTGGTGGGAAGACAGAGCAGAGAAGGTTTCTCAGAGCTGTCAAATGACAAAACAGGAGGTGGAGCATGAGCCCAGTGGTAGGGGAAGCATTCTGGGCAGGAATGAGCAACTGCTGCTGGAGCCCCAGGTGCATGGAGCATCACGGCAGATGGGCCTGGAGGGGAAGCAGGAGGCACAGCACAAGGGAGAGCCAAGAAAGGGTTTTCAGCAGGCCAGTAACAGCATCAGATCTAGTTTTAGAGCTTTCTGCAGTCAACCTACAATGCGACAGAGGATAGACGTAAGGAGGCTGGTTTAGAAGATTCTCTTGCCAGTCCTGATAGGAGATAATGAGGGTGGAAACCTAGGCAATGTCCAAGAGGATGAAAAGGAAGGAGTAGATTTGAAAAAGATGCTCAAGGTAGGGAAGTAAAGGAGGAGAAACATATCTAGGATGATTCCATTTCTGCTTGGGCAGAATACTTAGAAATGGTGCTATTCGTTAGGTTAAAATAGGGAATGCAGAAGATTCAGAGTTTGAGGTAGAAGGTGAATTCAGTTTGACACATGCTGTGATTGTGTTGTCTGTGGAACACTGAGATGAACTTGATGGTAAGAATTCAAGAGAGAAGCCTGGCCTGGAATCATCAGGTTAGAGCTGAGAAAGAACTGAGGGATACTTTAGAAAAATGGATGATGGGACTTCCAGGAATATCAATGTTTAAGGCATGGGAGGAAAGTAGACCTTGGAAGGAAATGGAGAAACTGCTGGAAAAGTAGAGAGAAAACCCAGTGTGTGTAATCACAACCACCCAGCCTGTCTCTTCCCACAGGATGGATCCCTATTTCCCCAGGGACCCCTCCTCCCAGAAAGGCTCCCAAGCTCTCACCTGGAGGCCCGACCCTCGTAGAAGAAACCCTGTCTCTTGAAATAATCAACTGCATCATCACAGCAAGTCTTGAGGGTGTTCACGCGCACAAATCGAGGCACCTGGGAGGCTAAGAAGTGCTCAGCAGTGAGCAGTGAGCGAGCAGGAACACCACCCTCTCCACCCCCATCCCCAGGGGCTCTATCCAGCTCACCTGGACCAGACCTGGATCCCACTTCCAGCAAGTCCTCATTCCGGCTCACACCCCGGTGAACCTTGAGCCGGGCCAACTCGGCTTTTAGCCTTGCCTGGTGCCGGGTCAGCAGAGGCTTCCATTTGCCCCCACCCCCTCGAAAGCCCCGGCCCAGCAACAACTCATACACCAGCACCTGGGGATGGGGAAAGGAAGAGGAAAAAAACCTAAACACTAATGCCTCCAATAATGTTGGAACTGGAAGGTCTGAACTGACCACCTGTCCAGTTCCAGGTTAAAGATGAAGTACCCTGTCCAAAAGCTCACAAAAAAATTAGAGATGGGTACAGGATTGGAACCTGGTGTCCTGCATCCAGGCCTGAGCTCTCTCCCACAGGATGATTACCAGCAGAGCCCTGATCCCAACCCTCCTCGTCGTCAACAGTACCTTTTGGTTTACTTAAAGAGTTTACCCCATAGCTATCTGGTACTTCTGTCCTATTTAACCCTTCACACAAGGTTGGAAGTTTACAAAGCATTTTCATCCCACCTCAATTCCTAACCAAGTGAAGGGACGCTCAGACTCAGTTCAGAAGAGCAACTTGCTTAAATTCACATCGTGATCGGTCCCAGAGCTGGGGCCAGGCTACAGACCCCTGACTCTCAGGGCTCGCGTCTGCGGTGTACGAGGGGTTCTCTCCCTGGCCCGGCCCCGCCGCACCCGTCACCTTGGCCAGGTGCGGCCGCAGCTTCTTCTCGGCGCGAAGGAGTCCGGCGCTGGCGATCACGGCGTCCAGCACCGCGGAGTAGCGCTGCGTCTCGCACACCAGCGCGTACAGCTGCTTCACGTTCTGCCCGCGGCCGAGAGGAGACACGCTGGGCCGGGGAGTCCTCGCCCGGGCCCGGCCCGGCCCCACCACCAGCCCGGGACCCCGGGACCTCGGCCCCTATACCCCACCCCTCCTGCGCCCGGGCCCCGTTACCTGGAAGCGGCTGCCGTACACCAGCCCCTTGATGGAGCCCTGGCGGTTGTCGACGCCGGCCAGCACGGCCGCCGCCGCCGCGTACACCGCCATGCTTCGTTCCCGCACGGCTTTACAGCTCCGTCGCAAAGTGCGCTTGCCTTACGCCCGCTTTACGCTCGGCCCCGCCCCTCCAGCGTTCCTGGGTCGAAGGGCAAGAGTGTTTGGGACCCAGAGCTCGATATTGCGAATTAAGTGCCCCGGGAGGCATGTATCCGTTCACGCTCCTCCAGCATAAGGGGTTCGACGTTTGGAGCCCATCTTTGCACTTCCTCATAGCTCCTCGATATTTTCATACAGTCTTTGCCAATCTGGCAAGCAAATAACGGAATTTTACCGCTGTCTTAATGTCTGTTATTGAAGTTGAACATAATATGTTCATTAGTTATTTGTATTTCTTCTCTTAGGATAACTTGCTACTATCTTTTGCTCACTCTTCCGCCATCTTTCTTTTAGTGCCCTTTATATATTAACAACACAGAGGGGCTCCTGAGAGCTCTGGAGACACCCAGGTCCTATATAAATGGGGATAGCCCCAGAGACTGATGCCTTATTAGTGGGCTCTATTTTGGAATCTGTGCTCCTGAGAGTGACAGAATTGGACTCAAATAAGTCCTCCCTGCACATGATTCATCAGTCCCTTCTATTCAAACCTGTATGTGATGCAGAAATTTTTAGGTATACTTCCAGAGACTGGAGCCTCTGGCCTACCTACGTGCCAGGTGTGTGTGGAATCTCCGTGGAGCTGCAACTCCTACCCTACAGCTCAATGGACTCATCCAAGTCACCTGGCGAGGAGACAACGATGGGCAACGGCCATCCCAGGGAATGGAGAGGGCCTGCATCTGCAGGCAGGATCATCCCACCCACCATATCCATGGGATATAAGCCCTCTCTCACTTGGAGGTGGAGTGGACATCACCATCCCAGTCCCCTCAGGATTGGGGGAAGAACTATGGGCTAGAGTGGACTTGGTGGTATTCTGTTGTACACATATGGTGATTCTAGCAATGGAAGAAATTATAACAATGAGATGGAGCCAGTGGCCACTTGACACTTTTGGGGCAGGGAGGGGACGAGTAGTTGAAATACAGGGCTTCTCTGTGATTTGGAAGTTGTCCTGAGTACCGTTGTGGCAACGGATGTAGGCCATTTTAAATCAGCACACACCACTCAGAACTGTGTGGGAGAGAGTGTGGTCTACGGTGTGAACTGTGGTCTATGGTTGGTGGCAAGGTCCCAGGATGTGTAAGTCCATTGAGGATGGTGGGCCACACTTGTGGGAGATGTTTGTGTGGGATGTGGTGGGAGGTGTGGGAGGTGGGCAACATGGGAATCCCAGGGGGTTCTGTGTAATATTTTCGGTAATCTAAGCACCTCTTAAAATATATTTATATATAAATAAATAAATAAATAAATAAATAAATAAATAAACAAACCAAAGAATGAAAAAAAAAAAACAAAACCATATATGTCCCTTGTCTTATGTATTGCAAATTTTTTCATGGTTTATTGTTTGCCTTTTAATGTGGTTTATACTTGTTTTGGACAATGTTGTGTTTTCATTTTAAAATCCTTTCTTTTATGGTTTCTGCCTTTGGTTTCATGCTTAAAAACCCTTTCCCACCTTTACAAAGTAGAAATAACCACTAACTTTTACTGCATTATCATTGTGGCTTCATAATAATAATTTTTATAGTTACATCTCTAATCCATTTATGATTTAGTTTGACATGATGATGTGGGGAAGGGCTGTAACTTTGTTTCCAAATCGCTACTCTTTCATCCATGTAATCATTGTAATGATTCCTTTATAGGAATGTCTTCCCTATCCAAAACTCTGGGAAGACAGGGTTGTGTGGTATTTGCCTCTGTGTCTCCAGCCCCCTGTGTGGGTACTAGGACATAATAGGTGCTGTTGGCTGAATAAATTAATAAACTCAGCACACATGTATCTCAAACACTCGAGTAGACATGCCCCACAGAATATATTAATCAACCTTCCCAAACTGCGTTGCCAAAGCTCATATGCAAGGATTTTACAAAAGGGTTGACTCTAATTAACTTTTTAAAATGTGTCCACTAGAAAACTTAAAATTATATATGTGACTCATTATATTTCTATGGGACAGCACTACTTTAAAGTCTCTACCCTAAAAATACCTTCCCTTAATCCCACTGTCTCTCAAACTCATGACCACTTCTCTTCCTCTGGTCAAACTTTTAAAAAGAAGAATCAGAAATCACTGCCTTTACTTCTTCATCACCTGCTTTTAAAAAAAAATTGTGGTTACATATATGTAACATAAAATTTGCCATTTTTAAGTATAATTCATTGGCATTAATTACATTTACAATGTTGTGCTATCATCACCACCATCCATTACTTCTTTACATTTTTTTCTTCACTGAAAATAGAAACTCTGTATCAACTAAGCAAAAACTACCCATTCCCCAACCTCCCAGCCCTTAGTAACCTCTAGTTTACTTTCTATCTCTATGGATTTGATATTCTAGATTTTTCATATAAGTGGAATCATACTTTTGTCCTTGTGTCTGACTTTACATAGCACGTTGTTTTCTAGGCTCATCTGCATTGTAGTGTGAATCAGAACTTCATTCCTTTTTATGGCTGAATATTGTTGCATTGTGTATATATACCACATTTTGTTTATCCATTCATCCAGTGATAAAAACTTGGGTTGCTTCCACCTTTTGGCTATTGTGGATAAGGCTGCTGTGAACACTGGTGTACAAATGTGTGTTTGAGTTCCTGTTTTCAGTTCTTTTTGTTTATATACATAGAAGTGGAATTGCTGGGTCATATGGTAATTCTGTTTGACTATTTGAGGAACCACCAGGCTTTATTCCACAGCAGCTACAGCTTTTTACCTTCTCACCAGCATGCATGAGAGTTCCAGTTTCTCCACATCCCTGCCAACACTTACTTTTGTTTTTTCTTTTCTTTTTTTTTTCATAATAGCCATCTGTAGCAGTTTTATATTATTTATGAATTCCAAAAATAAATATTGGATTATTTTTGTAAACTGGTCTTTTCCTCTGGGCATATTAGAGTGTATTGGATTCAGAGATCTTACTTTTACTTGATTAAATAATGATTAAGGCTTTGATTGGGCCACATCAGTAGGCCCCCTTGGTTGGCAGAAACTCACAGAGAAACTGCACCGCAGAGAAGGGAGGTTGGAGTTTTTGAGCTGGAGCCTGGGAACTAAGCACACAGAGGAGCAGAGCAGCTGAGCCTGGAGAGAAACAAGCCCCCAGAAGAAAGGAACTCAGGAAGCCTGAACTCTTGGTAGATGTCAGCAGCCATCTTGCTCTAACACGTGGCAACAGACTTTGGTGAGGGAAGTAAATTATGCTTTATGGTCTGGTAACTCTAAGCTTCTACCCCAAATAAATACCCTTTATAAAAGCCAATCAATTTCTGATATTTTGCATCAGCACCCCTTTGACTTACTAATACACCATCCTAATGAGTGTTAAGTAGTATCTCACTGTGGTTTTCATTTGCATTTTCCTAGTGGCTAATGATGTTGAGCATCTTTTCAGGTTCTTTGGGGATATTTGTGTCTCTTCTTTGGAGAGATAACTGTCCAGTCAAGTCCTATGCACATTTTTTAAATCGGATTTTTTCTTTTGTTGTTGAGTTGTAGGAGTTCTTTATATATTCTGGATATTTAGCCTTAATCACATGCTATTATTTTAACTTCCTGTGATCTGCCTTCAACCCCACTCTCCTCCTTTGGCTTCCATAGCCTACTCCCAGCTAGCATACCCACCCCATTTCTTTAACCATGTCTAAGTGTCCTTGGTTACCTTGTCCAACCTACTCAGTATGTTCTGGCATTCCATCCACTACCCTCCTTTCAATCGATCTATGTTCTCCCTGGGCAGTCTCACCCACATCCACACAATCTTTATTACTACAAAATAAACTTCATATGCACAAAAGTGGCATTGATGACCTTCCCTAGTCCAGTCCCCATCCCCTCTCCAGCTACAACTGTCCCTCTGTGGACCCAGACCCCAGAAACTCTTCTCCTCTGCCTATATTCCATTTCTTTCCATTTAAATTGCTAATTCCTACATGAAGAATTAACAGCCCTTTCCTCTACCCTCTCTACATCAGATGTGTGTATCAGTTAAGACCTTTTGGTTACAAGACACAAATGCTGGCTAGCCAAACAAAATAGGGAGCTAATGAGACTTCTGGAAAGATGGAGGATTAGAAAGACATAGGAGTCACTTCTTTCCCAGAAAAATAGCTAGAGGACAGGCAGAAATGGCCTGAAAAAAAAATGTTTTAGGGTTTAGGGCACCAGGGGAAGGCTGGCCACCACCCAGAAGAGAAAGGGGCAAAGGAAAAGAATCTCAATGGGAAAACTCTTATGAGTAAAAGTGAGAGCTGCCATCCCACCCTTGGAATAAACAGGTTTAAATCTCCAGCATCTGGCTGGCAGCTACAGACAGAGGGAACTGCAGGGGTACACTTCCCCAGGAAAGGGGAGAGAGAGGGATGGAGCCTAAGGCTGATTCAGCCTTTGGCCAACAAATTTGTTCTGCTGTCTCCCATGAGCACTTCTAGACCGGGGAGTAGGGTGCCATTGTTTGCCCTGGGAGCTAGCAGGGGATGAAAGAGATCCAACTCTCACATTCTCCCTACTGAAGACATCACCCCACTGTTGAGGATGCAAAAGGGAGTGGAATTTCCTACCCAGGTAAAGGGAGGGGACTGCCTGCAAAGGTTGGAGAACAGCCTCTGAGAAAGTTTG
Source organism: Tolypeutes matacus (assembly GCA_026826555.1). Taxonomy (NCBI): domain Eukaryota; kingdom Metazoa; phylum Chordata; class Mammalia; order Cingulata; family Chlamyphoridae; genus Tolypeutes; species Tolypeutes matacus. The sequence goes on from JAKSZT010017954.1 coordinate 2,751,752, forward strand.
ATTTGCGAGGCTCTGAACAGCCTTGAGGCAGGATCTTCTGTCACATTGCTGTAGTTGGGGTTGCAGTGAAGGCATTCAATCCAGGGTTTGAACGGAGAGGGCTGCTTAATAGCACCATCTGCTGGTGGACAAAGGAAGTGCATGCGAGGAAGTTAAAAGTAAGTAAGAGAGGCTTTTTTGGCCTTTACAGCCTCCCTCCCCAAGGCCCTTGGAAGTGGGTCTGCAACCCATTACTGGGTCCATGGCCCTGATGTGAGCAACTAAACATGGATAATCCTAAAGAGCTAGAACAGGTTGAACCAAGTATCCAAGAATAGCAGTAACACACAGCCTCCTGCCACTAAATCCCTACACAAGAGAAATTAAGCATCAGATGCCTAGACATCAGCAAAAAATTACAAGCCATACTAAGAAAATGGAAGATATGGTCCAAGCAAAGGAACATATCAAAGCCCCAGATGAGATACAAAATTTGAGGCAACTAATTAACAAGGTTCATACAAATCTCCCAGGTCATTTCAATGAGTGGCTGAAGAGATAAACGACATCAAGAGGACACTGGGCAAGCACAAAGAAGAATTTGAAAACACGAATAGAAAAATAACAGCTTATGGGAGTGAAAGACACAATAGGTGAGATAAAAAAACACGTTAGAGGCATACAACAGCAGACTCAAAACGATAGAAGAAAGAATAAGTGATGCAGATGACAGAACAGCTGAAACTGAAGAGAGAGATCAGAAAGAAAATAATGGAAAAAATTAAACAGGGGCTCAAGGAGTTGGATGGCACCATGAAGCACAATGTATGTGTCATGGGAGTTCCAGGAGGAGAAGACAAAGGAAAAGGGGCAGAAAGAGTATTTGAGTAACTAAAGGCTGAAAATTTCCCAACTCTCATGAAAAAAATGAATTTACATGTCCAAGAAGCACAGCATACCCCAATCAGAATAAATCTGAATAAACCTACTCCAAGACACATACTACTCAGAATGTCAAATGTCAAAGATAAAGAGAAAATTCTGAGAGGAACAAGGGAGAAGCAAACACCATCACATACAAGAGATGCCCAGTAAAATTTAGTGTGGATTTCTCATCAGAAGCCATGGAGGTGAGAAGACAGTGTTATGATCTAGTTAGGATACTGAAAGAGAAAAACTGCCAGCCAAGAATTCTCTATCCAGCAAAATGTCCTTCATATACGAAGATGAGTTTAAAATATTCACAAACAGAATCTAAGAGAATTTGTAAAAAAAGAATCCACCTTTGCAGGAAGCATTAAAGGGAGCCTTACAACCCAAAAGAAAAAGACAGGAGAGAGAGGCTTGGAGGAGAATATAGAAGATATAGCAGAACGGATAACCCAAAAGAGTGAAAAGACAGACAAAAATAAGGTATGGCATATGAAAGTTAAAGAATAAAATAGTGGGGAAGCAGCTGTGGCTCAATAAGTAGGGCTCCCGTTTACCATATGGGAGGCCCCAGGTTCGGTTCCCGGGGCCTCCTGGTGAAGGCAAGCCCGCCCACACGGCGTGGTTAGCTGACCCAGCGAGCACAAGCAGCAAGGGGAGGATGAATGAATAAATAAATAAAATCTTTAAA